>VUQS01047430.1:0-13127 GCA_015108495.1 Heterochromis multidens
TGTGAGGCACTTAGATGAATATTCCTTACTGTCATAAATACTTGACACTGAGCTAAAGGGGAGTGAAAAGGGAGTTAGATAATAAAATGTCTAGCTGAGAAAGACCAGTTCCTTAAGACAGGAAGATGCATGTAAGGAATGCAGGGAGGATTTCTGTCCACAGGGAGATGGAGGAAGATGAACGCCGGGAGGCTGGGACCAGTCTGTGCCATATACAAAAGGAGGAGTCTGAGTAAGGTGCGGTGGCAGGAGAAACCAACAAGGATACAGGAGGAGACAGCGGTAGACCGGAGAGACCAGGACAAGGACGCTGACTGGGCTGAGAGAGAGAGAACAGGGCAGAATAATCCCTGCAACAGATCGATCTCAGGGTAGTCTACCCCTGAGATTAAAGTTAGAAGAGGAAGGATGACTCAGAGAATCACCCAACTGGAAGAAAAGATGATTAGACTGACTCTTTAGGGATAGAAAGTTATGAACTTCCTTGGGCTCAAAGCCTGGAGGTCAGAGGGTCTAGAACAGGGTACAAGGAGAGTATTATTATTGTCACAACAATCCTTAACCTAGAAGAACAAATTTGAGTGATCTCGTAAAGACGAGATCAAAAGGGGGATTGTTAGAGGTATAAAATGTTGTTATCATTTTTATATTAATTAAAGGTAATCAGACTTGTGCTATAATAGTATTAAGGGGGTTTTTAAAACTGAAAATAAGACCGTTATTGTGTGCTTGGGATAGCAGATTTGAAAGCCAGCTACTCTCTTTAGACAAAGAAGAAGTTTCAGGTTGCTTCTTATTGCTGTAAGGGAGGAGCTAACCAGAGGGTTTTAAGCAGAGCTGGAACCGGAAGTAGATCAGATCATAACAGAGCGGCGTAGGGAAGGCTGCCTGTTCGGATCTCCAATTGCAATTGTACTGAAAATAAACTCTGGTAAAAATGGGTTTTTGTCTCCATGTGAACTTCCTGCCAACCAAAGAATCGGGAGAAGTCTGGGTACTTTGTTAATATCTAAGATCCTCTTTATCTTTTTGCAGTTCCAGTTCATAAAGTCAACATTGATTAGATAGAAAACAGGATCATTTGCAGCTCAGAGGGGATCTACCATGAACCTGAGCTCACCTGGACCACCAGCCTTCATCCAGTATGAACATTTAGTACAAAACCACAGTAGAGCAGACTAAACAGCAGCTTTACATCATCAGCAGTTCTCTGATACTTTCACATGGTGATAATGCTCTGGACTATATCTGCACCATGAGCACTTGCAGAAACAGAAGGAGAGCAACTGATTAAAATGAGTAAGTGTCTTTAAGAAGACATGAAGTCACAGTTAAACATTACTATTATGGTGGGTTACATACTTTAACCAGCTGCTAAGATATTAGCATAATGCTGAGGCTGTGCACCCTTCAGTTTCCAATACCAATGGTATCTGGTTTTCCACATCATACACAAATGTTTTGCTATTCTTCTCTCTGTTATCTATTCTCTTATTTGTGGTGTTGTTTATTTAAATCAGTGATGCTGAGGAGACAATGATAACTGACATCTTGCTGAGCACAGAAAAAAAAAAAAACTAACCTTTATTTAGATTGTCTGCCTAAGTCCAAAATACAAATGTGCAACACAGAAAAAAAACTCAATAATCCAACTCTTGAGGAAACTCACAGGAAAGAAATACTGGGAGGGTGAACAACACTTTGACAAAGAACACAGGCAAAGCAGCACTATGCATACACACAGCTGGAAAAACTAGACTGGGAGTAAAACTAACGGGGAAGCACAAAAGACAGAGGACTCAAAAAATAAAACAGGAAGTTACAAATGGGGAACACAGATGAAGACTTAACAAGATACAAGAGGACAGTGGGGAGGCTAGACTAAAACACAAAGAAGAAAATCTAAACAACTGCTCAAAATGAAACACAGCCCTTCACAGAATCTGAATATAACTAAGAATTCAAAACTCAAAATCAGAGGCAAAACTATGATAGATTCTTTTCAGTTTATCATGCAAACAAAAAGCCACAGAGTGTCAGAACTTTTGATGCCTGTGTTGAGCCACCTCACTGTACTAAACGCCCGACAGTTATTGTAGGGAAACTGGCTGGCCAAATTAATCAAACATCCCTACCTAGACTTTTCCTCCATGCTAAAATCACCTCTCAGACAGTTTCTTGCTCCCTTAAAGCAGTTATAGATTCCAGGGCCGAACAAAGGGTTTTTTTTTTGGTTTTTTTTTCGAACCTTAGCCACTGAACTCAATATTCAATTGGAAGAACTCGCCGAACCACTTCAGGTATCCACATTAGGTTGCACCAGATATCACCCATCATCACCCATCACATAGAACCAGTCACTCTCTCTTTTTCAGGGAGCACATCCACATACACTTCTGGTTTTAGGACATCCTTAGTCGAGCAAGCACAATCCCCATATTGATTGGAAAAACAACTTTGTTTCTGGTTGCAATTACAATTGCCATCAGCACTGCTTAAAATCATCCACACCTCCCAGTGAACCTGTTGTCACCTCTGCATTTTCTGAACCACCTGACTTAATCCTCTGTTCCCCAGGTTTGTATTATTTAGCAGAAGTTTTCCACAAAGATCTAGCACTCTCGCTCCCACCACACCGACCATATGATTGTGCTATTGATCTTTTACCTGGTGCTCCTCTCCCAACCAGCAGACTCTACAGCTTAACAAAACCTGAACGAGACTCCATGGTGAATTACATCACCGAATCCCTTGTAGCAGGCATAATCCATCCGTCCTCTTCTCCACTTGGAGCTGGGTTTTTCTTCGTTGAGACAAAAATTAGTCACTTCACCCATGCATTGACTTTCGAGATTTGAATGACATAACTGTTAAAAATAAATACCCATTACCACTGTTATCATCCACCTTTGAACTCTTCCAGGGAGTCACCATTTTTTCCAAGCTGGATTTACGCAATGCCTACCATCTGGTCTACATCAAGCAAGGTGACAAATGGAAAACCACTTTCAATACCCACCTTGGTCATTTTGAATATCTAGTAATGCCATTTGGACTCACCAACACTCCTGCCATATTCCAGGCATTGGTAAATGACATCTTCTGAGATTATCTGAACTAGTTTGTATTTGTTTATTACGATGACATCTTGATCTTTTCCAGAAACCTTTCTGAACATCAGTCTCACTTTCAGCAGGTCCGCCAGCGGTTACTGGAAAACAAATTGTATGTAAAAGGTGAGGTGTGAATTTCACGTTGACTCTGTCTCCTTCCTTGCCTACATCATTGAGAAGGATCATATCAGGCCAGATCCAGCCAAAATTCAGGCAGTCGTGGACTGAAACAGCCACTAGAAAACATCTCCAGCGTTTCCTTGGCTTCGACAATTTTTACCGTAAGTTCATTAGAAATTATAGTAAGATTGTGCTGCCACTAACAACTCTCACCTCACCTAAGGTTCCATTCTGCTGGGACAAACCCACTCAGAAGGCATTCACGAAACTGAAGGAACTGTTTGCTTCTTCCCCCATCCTCACTCAACTTCCAAGCAGTTTGTCATTGAGGTGGATGCCTCGGACACTATGATTTAAGATTCACTATCATTTAACATGGCGGTGTGCATGGACGCAGCGGCCCCTCTAGGGACAAGTGAGAGTGGAAATTGTGTGTGTTTGAGCATTCCAGACGTTCCAGCTGTACGACCGAGAGACTTTATTAAACATCAGAGCAAAGTATGTATGTTGTTAGAACTGCGGCGCTTGGTTGTCACTTGGACATACTAAGTCAGCACAGAATCGTATTGGAGACTATAGGATATAGCGAACGCAAACAGACGAGGGGGAAGAGAACTGGGATTCAAGCAAAGCTAAAGGCTAACCCCTCAAGACCAACAGTGCCATCGCTCCTACTATCTAATGTCTGCTCCCTCGATAACAAACTGGACGAGCTATGTCTGCTGAGAGAAACCCGCAGGGAGTGGAGAGACTGCTGTGTGTATGCCTTCATGGAAAAATGGCTCCAGGACAATATACCGGACGCAGCCATATACCTGGAGAGACTGACATTGTTCTGGGTGGACAAAGAGGCAGCTAGCTCCGGTAAGAGCCGTGGTGGCAGATCTCGCAGGACCTGAGCTGGCACAAGAACATCTCAGTGATCACAAAACGGGCCCAGCAGAGACTGCACTTCCTGAGGAGGTTGAAACAAGCCTCTCCCCACCAGTATCCTCAGGACTTTTTACAGAGGTGCGGTTGAGAGCATTTTAACATACTGTATATCAACGTGGTATTCCAGCTGTAGTATGTCAGACAGAAAAGCCCTGCAGAGGATAGTTAGAGCAGCTGACAGGGTCATTGCCCCCCCCCAATCTAAGACCTCCACTGAACATCATAAAGGACCCCTCACACCCTCTCCCTAAATTCTTTGAACTGCTGCCATTAGGCAAACGGTTCCGCCGTATAAAAGGCAGAACCTCCAGACTGATCAACAGTTTCCTCCCACAAGCTGTTAGAATGCTGAACTGTTGATTAGGATATCGACAGTGTTTTAGTTTTAGTTTTAATTATTTATCATTCCCACATAGTTACTTTTATCCCATACCACACATTAACTGGCACTTGCACTTTAACCATTGGTTGCTGCTTTGGACAGTCCAGTGAGATACCATTTTAAAATATTACGTCCTGGGATGTATGTGTGTTTGTATGTGGGGGATGGGGTGCTCGCATAATGCTGTCTGTGTGTGTTACTATATTTTTAAGGTTTTAACTATTCTTGTGTTAACCCTGGAAAAATGCCCTTTCATTTTGGCCTGCACTACGGTTGTATGCACAGCAAAATGTGACAATAAAGCTTGATTGGATTTGATTTGATTTTGATTTGAAGATGAAAAAAACAACAAAAATATAAGGCCTAAAACAACCACAATGAAACAGAAGACACCACAAAGATGCGAAATGACCTAATGAGAAACAACTGCAAAGATACAAAATAACCAAAGATATGTGAGCCTTTACATCAAAATGTAACAAAGCGACTGCTGCAGGTGCCATTCAACATGTGAATGCTGGACCGATAGTAGTCTTTGTGTAGCAGATGCACATACACTGAGTATGTTGGCTTGATGCTTACAGCTAACAGTGACTGAAAGCTAAACTGCTGTTGCTGCTCAGCTGTGTGTTAGTTGTGAGCTTAGACACAGCCAGGCTATATCTAAATAATGTAAATAGTCATAATCAAAATTAGAATACTTTTTGTCACATTTCTTGTTTTTGCCATTCCTCGTTTTGATTTTTTCTTTTTCCTTTTTTGTGTCATCATCTCAATCTTCAGCAGTCCTACGAACTAGAACTCAGTCAACTGGAAGGAAGATTGTTTTGCACTGTATTTTGTACACTCATTCCTATGAATAAAATCATAATTTCAGTGTGCTTTTACTTAACCTTTTTTTGTCTTCCTGTGACCCTGCTACAACCACTTTGTGATCTACAGGTTAAGCAGTATTTTTTAGAATATAAAGAAGGACTCAATCAGAACTTTAATTACAGGTAAAATGTTGAATAAACTAACCTTTTTCAGTCCGCCACATGACCACCGTCTCAGCAGGCAGTATCAGGCAGAGCATTTTCATGGCAAATTGCCCTTGCTCCCCCTGTGCACAAAAGAGGTTATAAGCTAAAGCATCTCAGCCAATTATTGCTGTGCTGTCCTAAATTTCACAGCTTCACGCTGTGTGCAAATTTCACCCTTCAACTGACTTAATAGCCATGACTCAGTACCCTCACACTAATTTAATACTAAAAAGAGCTTTTGACCTATGTACTTGTGGCACTCATTATCCTGAATGGCTCCATTTATCTTGTCATGGGTCTGTTAACTCCAGGGGAATGAGCGAAGAGCACAGGCAAAATGTGACTAAACATTTTTGACCTAAATGCTTATTGATTAGTTTTGTAATCACTGCCCACTGATTAGATGCTGCTTGACAGGACAGCCTATCCATCTATCCATCCATCCATTGCCTGGCTCTCACCCCCTGTCAGCTCCAGCTCAACAACCACACAAATAATAATGTGAATAATACAATAAAATACATAAAACAAAAAGACTAACAAGAGGAGCCTATAGAGAGTCTATAACGTTCCTTTTGGCAAAACAAATGTGTTTGGCACAACAAAGCATTCAGACCATGATTCTGCTTGCTAAAACTGCCAGACAGGATAGGTTAAAAAAAAAAACAAAACAGAAATTAAAGTTTTTGTATTATCATTCATATTCTCTGAAAAATGGCCAAAAAAATCAAATTCTGTCAGGGTATGTAAACTTATGAGCACAACTGTACTTTTAAGAAAATGACAACTTCTCATATCCAGCTGAGTCTGAATCTAACAGGAATGTGAGAGTGGACAGCATCAACATTCATTGGGTAAATATCTGGTAATTGGTAATATTGTGTGACATAGTGGTGAGTAGGTTAGTAAGTCTACACTTGATAAAATTCTGAGAGCCCATTAGTGGGCGAGCATTAGTGCAACCATATCTGAGCACATTTGTTAAGCAGGCTTTCTCTGCATACAAGACAAAGTCTGAACATCCACATTTTACTAAATTTCCCAGAGGAACCTTCCCGAGGGATTAATAAAGTTCTATCTATCTTCTATCTATCTATTTTAGCACAGAAAGCACTGCAGTGAGCACTAAAGACAAAGTTTATGTAGTGAAGTTGCCTACATTCAGTCCTGTCCGTAGGACAATACTTAACACTTAAAAGAATGGAAAACGAGCTGATATGTTTGTTACTTTCAGCTGTTTGAAGGAGTCTGAACTTTGAGTTTGGCCTACTAAATACCTGCAGCCTCACAGTATTATATGGAGTTACATATAGCACCATCTCTTTGTGTGTTCCTAACACAAAAGAGTTATGTGCATTTATATTGCACAACAGCACTAAATCATTAATTTTTCACATGAACTCTTCTTGACAGGATTTCTTTACCTTCTGTTTGAGCTCTGTTATTTGTAGAAAAATCATATCCAAAAATCTAAATTGCTGTACTTGTGGCAGAAAGGTTAAGCCTATACTGGATGTAAGATAGATAAAGTGGATACAGAATAAAGCACTGCAATGAATGTATGGTTAAATGTGATTAATCTTAAGAGCTTGTGGCTTGGTGCTACTTTTGGGTCATTACGCAACTGTACTGTTTATAAGGTTGGGGAAACCTGCAGTCAGCTGAGACTGAAGAAGTCACTTTGATAACTGCTGAAAACACTGCATCCAGATGAACAGAATCAACTTTCTGGGACCAACTTTGTATCTAATTGTAGTAGTAGTCTCTACCAGATCCATGTCCTGAGAAAAGTATCTGGCTCTTTAGCTGGTAAGTACTCTGCTATGTTTATCCACTGGTCACCAACTGAGACTAATGTGTTCCTGAGAGCAGTGTTTCTGGTTCTAGAACAAAACACTAAGTTGTAGAAACTGAGCCAGTTCTCTGTAGGTTTGCTGTATGAGTGACCCTTGTACATTACATGTGGATTTTTTAATCACTGTCAGTATAAAAGTTTGAATTAGCACAACTTTCACTTCTCATCACTTAGAAAGGGTATTAATTTTTTTGGATTAATCCTTCATTTTCCATCTGCCATTCCTTTATTCTACCATCTGCCACAGTGAGAAAATGAACAGAGCAGTGACCTCGTGCTGTTTTGGGTCTCAAAGCGTCAGATTCTCTGGCTAATCCAACTGATTTCATGTCTCTATGATGCCAATTATGACTGGCAGTCTCTGCATTGTTTGTTTATAGTCCTGTCAGAGGAGACTAGAAAACAGTTTCACAGAGATTTTGACCTGGGGACATATTACGCAGATTTCAGGCCCTGTCTTAACTGTTTAGTAACCATTGTAATTACAGTTAGGATTTGATTTACAGTCTAATACAGGTTCACAGTTTTTACTGTGTTCTTATTCTACCTGAAGACACAAGACGGAAAGTGTTTCCAGAGAGCTTGCTAGCCAGGATCCTATTTAATCAGGGATTTTGATCATCATGTTAAAAATGGGCTACAGATACAGCTGACTGGGGATACTGCCTAAACTACACAGTAGGAAGTAATTAGACTAAGTCAAAACAAGAAAGACAAAAGACCCACAGTTTTTGACTGGATTAATCAATCAAGGAGGTATTGATGAAAGAATAGTCTTCTTGACTGAACCTTTGCTCCTTTATTCTACACTCAGCAACTTAAAAGACTATTTTGGACTAGGAATTTTGATTGACAAACATTCAGAATATTTAAATATCACATTGCAAGTCTAGTCATCAAACAAATGAAGACAAAAAAAACTAATAAATACCTGCACTCTAGTTATTTTCATGTGAATTGGGTAGACTGCAATATGATGTACATTTCCACTGTACCAGCAGCAACACATCAAATGTATCCTCACTACTTCTATTGAACATAAATTGTATTCCCTAATTCTGACTCAGTGCTACAGGGTTACAGAAGTACACATTATACCCTTTGTTTATTATTTTCACATTGAGGTTGAAATGTTAGTAAATAAATGTATTACAAAAGGATACCCTTTGCTACCACCAATGAGGTTTTGGTATTTTTTCTGAGGTGTTTTTCTGAGCCCCTCTTGGATGACTGAGCTCCTCCCTCTATCTTAAGGGCCAGCCACCCTTTGGAGAAATCTAATTTCTGCCGCTTGTATCTGTGATCTTGTTCTTTCGGTCACTACCCAAAGCTCGTGACCATAGGTAAGGGTAAGGACGTACATTGACTGGGGCCCACTGCCCTAAGTGGAGGAGTGCTCCAGTGGGCACGCCACTCTTTTCTGGCTGAGGACCATGGCCTCCATGACTTGGAGGTGCTGACCTCGGATACAGGAGCAAAAATGTGGCATCCAGTAAAATATAGAATTGAATTCAAAGTATTGCTTATTGTTTATAAGCCATTAAATGGCTTGGGCCCTAAATATACATCTGAGATGTTTAATGAATATAAACATAAGAGCTGGTCACCTAGTGGTGCATCTAAACAGGGTGATAAAGCAGTTAGCTACTATGCTGCCCATTGCTGGAACCAGCTACTCATTGAGGTTAGATCTTTCCCAAACTATTTTAAAAAAGAAGCTAAAAGTATTATTTAGTACTGCTTTTAACTAATCAGGTAGCTGAACCATTATTATTATTATTATTATTATTATTATCAATATTATCTTATATTATTATTATTATCTTTTTTGCTTCCATTTATTTTTTGTTTTAATTTCATCTTGTAAAGCAAATTGAATGACTGTAGTGTTTGAAAGGTGCTATACAAGTAAACCTTGCCTCGCCTTGCCTAACTAGCCAAGCATTCCCTTTGAGTTGTTGGTGTAGTTGACCCTATCCTTTCCTGTGCTTTGGATACTTTCTTATTCTTTGTGTTACCTACCTGGAGTGTGTTTCCCTCACAGTTTTGGATTTTTGTTGTTCGTATGTTGGACTGTTTGTTGTTGAACTTTGCATGTTTGGACTTTCAGTATTAAAAACTTGACTTTTGCTGTAAGTTCTGCCCCCACTGACCTGCACTTTTGGTTCTCTCATACCTACACTTCACACTAACTGCAGTTTGTGTCAGTATAATACTCCAAAAAGCACCAATAGCACAAACAAAGTAGTAGGACCAGTGCAGGGACTCAAATTAGCGGTGGTGAAGCCTAGAAGACATCTCTTGGCTACAGCTGCCTGTGTCTGGACACCTATCAAAGTGGCCATGTCCCTATCTCCAATATCAAGATGGATTAGTTTAAAAAAAAAATCTGCCCTGTCCAGATGTTATGAATGAGGACACTGGACAATGTATTATTGTAGGGTCTTTACCTTACAATATAAAGTGCCTTGAGGCGACTTTTGTTGTGATTTGGCGCTATATAAATAAAATTGAATTGAACTGAACTATTCACAGAACATGTTTTTGGACATTTTAACATGGGAGCAATTTGAGGATTTACTCACTTTTGGAGCCAGCCTCAAATGGTCATTAGTAGCACTGAATTTCATTTTTAAGCCAAAACTTGACGCTTGAGCATTCTGGATGACCTTGTCATTACTACAGAATTTTTAGCGTAGATCAGCTAGAGGGGTACAGTGGCATGGACGCTCTGTTGTAATTGGTGGTTAGGGTAAAACTAGGTTGTATTTTTTTTCTTGTGGGGGAGGCTTGTAACATTTGCATTTGAAAATCAACTGACCCTGTGTGCTGTGCACAAAGACATAGATGACAGGTAAAAGACTACTTCAAAGCAAAGCTCAGCTTTGAAGAGATACAGGACAAGCTAAAGAGACTGAGAACAAAAGAATGGTGGTTGAAGGAGAAGAGTGGCCCTGTTCTGTTCAAAACTAACAAAATCTGACATTAGACAATGCAGGCATAATTACAAAATCACAAAGAGTAACACCTAGTAAAGCCTCTAGTGCATATATATCGTATGTGAAAAACATTTCTATCTATCATTTCTATAAACAATACAGAAATAAAGACTGTGTATATAAGTTTCCGAAATTATATTTAATGCACTTTGGCAGAAGATACAAACAAGGAGTGGGGAAGAAAGAGGTAGGAAATGAATGCAGAGGGAGAGAGAGAACATAGAGTTATGCGAATATGATGGTATTATGGCTACTGTGGTAATTCCGTAAGCAATACACCACAAACAAGGATGTCCGAGGATGCACTTTTAATCTTAAATTAAACACGATCTAAACATAGGGGCTGTACAGAGCCAGGAACGGTACAACTTGATATTGGAAAGGAAAACAAGCCAGAAGAGCTTGGAAAAATACTGCACTGCCATTCATTTCCGGTCCTAGCGGTCACCCTTGAAACTGCTTTAAAACAAGCATTATAACAGCTATGGTTTCAGATGGACTCAAAATGCAGACTCAGGAGTTCAAAGTTCAGTGCGTTTATTTACAGTGAATGGTGCAACAAATAGCAGAAAGAGTTTGTAGTTAGTGAGCGACTTGACGTTCAACAGCAGGCAATTCCACAACTCCCCAGCCATGGTCTCCTGAAGTCCAGATATACTGCGCAGAAGGAAACAGGAGACTGGAGAGACTGGGTTTTATTTGAGACATGAAACATGTTATGGGTCTTCATGTTGCGAGGGAGCTTTAACTGGACAGAAACAGGATTGATCAGAGAGTCAATAACAAAGGGACTGATGTAACTGGGATTGAGTTTCTTTGATTCTGACTGGAGATAGATATTTTTAGTGGAGTGCCAAACCTTTTGCCCAGGTAGATAGTTAGGAGCAGGGATGCGACGACGTTCAGCTAGCCACTTGTTTTGCTCCTTCGTCCGTAACAAAGCTGCCCGAGCAGCCCTGCAGATCCTGCGGCAGCAGTGGGGATGAAGCTGGACAGATGGAACAGAAATCTCACCTTCAGTGGCGGGAAACAGAGGTGGTTGAAATCAAAGAGATGTCTCGAATGGAGATAAACCGGTTGCAGTGGATGTCATGGAACTGTAGGCATATTCTATCCAGGTAAGTTGTTAGCTCCATGTGGACTGGTTAGAAGATGCGACACACCGAAGGTCTGCTTCCAACTCCTGATTTGCCCTCTCAGCTTGGCTGTTTGTCTGCGGATGAAAACCAGAAGATAGGCTCACCTGAGCTCCGAGGATGGAACAAAACTCCTTCCACACCGTGATATAAACTCTGATCTGTGGTTCGATACAATGTACTGTGGGATTCCATGGAGGTGAAAGATATGGTCGATAAGGAGTTGAGCAGTTTCTAAAGCAGATGGAAGTTTCGAAAGAGCAACAAAATGTACCCCCTTAGAAAAATAATCTATGATGGTGAGAATTACAGTGTTACCAGCAGATGGAGGCAAACCAGTGACAAAATCCACTGCTATGTGGGACCAGGGACGTCCAGGTATCGGGAGAGGGACCGCAGACCGGTGGATGGGAACCTTAAAGATTTATTCTAGGCACAAACTGGACAGGCAGAAACAGTCTCAAACATCTTTAAACAATGTTGGCCACCAAAACAGATGTTCAAGCAGAGTGATAGTTTGGTTCCCTTAATCCTTTCTATAACATGCGCTTCAACTGGAAGCAGCAAAGTCTGGTAGCTCTGATCTTTACTCTAACTTTACTTTTGTTGTATTTTTATTGATTTTTTTGTCAAGTACTGATGGATACTTCTGTGGGGAGAAGAGTTTGCTCAAGAGAAGAGCTTTTTCCATTGAAACAGAGCAAATCTGGAAGATACCACCCTATTCCAGCTGAGATAAAGAGGTGTTTACGTGGTTGCTGTGCTGGTGCAAAGATGAAGGCTTGGAAGTGGAGATATGGGCCGTTTCTGCCAACGGTCATCATGGGAGATGTCAACTCTCTGCCCAACAAAAGTGATGAGCTGAGATATTGGTGAAGACTCAGAAAGTATACCGTGAGTGCAGCCTCATGTGTTTTACTGAAACATGGTTGAATTAAGACATCTCAGACTCCAATGTGGATCTGCTTGGTTTCACCCTCATGCGGTTTGATGGAGATGCTGAAGCTGTTGGCAGGAAAGAAGGTGGGGGTTTGGCTTTGTTTGTGGACCAGTGAGGGTATGGTCCTGTGCATGTCACTGTTGAGAAGATGTGTTGTCCTGGTGTTTCTGTATTATTGTAGGGTCTTTACCTTACAATATAAAGCACCTTGAAGAAGAAGAACTTTATTGATCCCAAAGGGAAATTCATATGTCTGACATAGCTGATCTGCTATTTGTATAAGAATTGTAAAGCCTGATGGCTGTGGGTGTGAATGATTTTCTGTAGAGAGGAGTCTTCCAGTTGTGGTCTGGTCTGCCAGGTGGTGGTAAGGCAGTAGTTCTGTAAGCTTCTTTGACATTGCCGTATTATTTTCTCTACAGGGTGGGCCATTTATATGGATACACCGTAATAACATGGGAATGGTTGGTGATATTAAAGTCCTGTTTGTGGCACATTAGTATATGTGAGGGGGCAAACTCCCCAAGATGGGTGGTGACCATGGTGGCCATTTAGAAGTCGGCCATCTTGGATACAACTTTTGTTTTTTCAATAGGAAGAGGGCCATGTGACACATCAAACTTATTG
>VUQS01047436.1:4057-19742 GCA_015108495.1 Heterochromis multidens
TTTTGTACCAGAACCATCTAATCCAGTACATCTACTAAGACCCCAATTTATAATGACAAATCTGTTCTAAATCCCAGGTTTTCATCTCTGCATAGGATTTCCCTGCAGAGTAGATACTGGTATAGATATTGATAAGAAGAGCTAGTTATTTCTATTTTATAAGATTTCTATTGTAGGGATTTTTTTTATTGTTGGTTCCCTAAAGTTGGTAAACTGATAAAATTAGTAAGTAAGTCAAGTGTTTATGTATATTTATGTTGTAAATCATATTCAAAAATTTGTCTAAAGCTTGTCTTAATCACTGACTTTTTTCAGGTATCTAACAAAAAATTCCTTCAAAAGACCCACTGAGTTTGAGATGAAGGGGTGTAAAAATGCTAAATCATTTAACTTACACTCACAATCGAGTATAATATGGAAAAAGCGGATGAAGTATTTAATAATACTACTGTTGATTATCAATGCAGATTTTTGTTTCCATTCACAAGAATCAATTTAATTCATTTCAATTCAATTTGATTCTTGATGTTTCAGTTAGCATAATAGATAGAATGTATAACGTGGAATCAACACACTGCCACAGCTTTATATCTCACGAAAAGAGATCATATCTCATCAGCAGAAAAAACAGAGCTTAGCTCATTTAGAGAGTTGTTTTTCAGTCTATCCTATTCATACAGTCTCGAGATCGTAATCGAGAAAATAGACTTTTTACTTTTATCCACAACATTTAGAACAGATGTAGTATATTTCCTGCTCAAACCAAACATCAAGCTCAGGATTTTAAGTATTAACAAGAAGTATTAACAAGAAGCCAAGACAGCTCACTCTCTGGGCAGTAATTGCTTTTAAGGGAATAGTATTGTATTTTGTATGTATTTATTTTGTTTTCTTTGTTCTTTTAAACGTACTTTAAGAAGTTTGTAGTGCAGTAAAAACAAGTGCAAAGTGCAGGCTTTTGTTATTTTGCCTGTTGAAACCCATTTTAATATACTTGACATAATTTTGAGTATAATTATTTTTTATTAATTTTTTTGTATGTGGATATAGTACATGTGTGGCATTCATTTCACTGTTTAGTAAATTTGTTTAAATGTTTAATATCAAGTTTATTTAGTTTTTTCTTTTTTTAAAACTTATTCAGGAACATCGTACATGTATTCAAATTGTTATGTTTTTAAATGGTTATAAACTGTTACTGTAATGTACATAACAAAGTCACAATAAAATTAATCAACTATACTCAAATAGTATCCCATGCCAGTATATAGTCTAAAAACCTATTGTCATTTTATATAGCTCTATATAGCATTATTATCACTTTGACCTTCAGATCAATCTATTGACTTTGAAGGAGAGGTCAGAGGTGAAATGGGACATGATATTTTAAATCTTTATATGGTACTTTCTATATGTTGACAATACACACCACACGTGTAAGAACCATATTTTCTAAGTTATAAGGCTTTTTGCAATTTTCAACCAATAAATCATTAAATGGATCTTGAAGACCTTGGTGGATGTAAGCCAAATTTTAATGGATTGTTAAAATGACCCCACTCTACACCCCCTAAGTTTTATCAGAATTCATTCAAAACTTTTTGACCTATTGTGTTTACAGACAGAATGGCATGCAAACGCTACCAAAAACATAACCTCCTTGGTGGAGGTAACAATGGATCATTAAAATATCCATCCACCCATCTATCCCCACCCATCTAATTGACAACTTTTCAGGTAAGTTTAAAAGTTTAAAATCTATCCCCACCCATCTAATTGACAACTTTTCAGGTAAGTTTAAAAGTGGTAAGGTAGCATGATAAAATATTCCTAACTCAAGATCCATTTGCTTGATTTTTCTGGGAGTATTTCTTGATAAATAAATTAGTATGTAAGGTATGTAATGGCTCATACACTTGTTACAAAACAATATTTTTTTTACGACTACATTATAATGCATTATACATTTTTAAAACCATTTACATGAAAGTGAACTTTCACAAAAGTAAAGGATATCGATCAGATGAGACATCACATCAAAGGAATACTGAACATAGTTACTTGGAAAGTGAGTCTGGGTTTGAGGTTCTCTGACCCAAATAATTTCAGTGTGTTGTTAGGCTCTGCCTCACCAGGTCCTGGGCTAAGCACTGATCCTCAGTTATTCCACATCTCTCTGAACTTGGCTGTCCTGTGGTGGAGCAGCCGCTATGCTGGTTTGATCGACTTCAGGGGGCCTCAAGGTCGCCACACAATGCAATTCTGGGGTGGAAATCTTAGGTCTTATCAGCGTGACCTTCAGTACTGCTACTACCACTGATTCCAAAAATACGACTGTCGTTTGCTTCCAACTCATAGACACTGTGACTTTAGTATTTAGGAATTCTGCAAACCATGATTGTTATGACTGATGTAATCTTTATTTTTGTCTAGTATGTCACATCTTAAGACTTGGTAAGATTTGATATCTTTAAATGTGCAAATAGTATGAATCTATAATGTTGATGTATGATTTATTTTTAATTTAAAAGCCATCTAAATAATGTTCATATATGCTCCACACAGTATTTATTAACCCTTTATAAAGATTTTAATGTCAGTTGCAACATGTTACAAATCAAGTATTAACCAATAAGTAAACATTTGTTTACTTACTGGTTTACTTGAACCTTACTGTTTGCTAAAAGTAAGGTTTAAGTAAACTTGGATAACTATTAACTACAGTTTAACTAACTATAATTTACCCAAAAATTAGTTGAAGGAACAAAGATTATTTCCTACATATATAAGTGTTTCATGACCTTACTTCAGACAGTTCACTCCCACTCTCAGCAGCAGCACTAAATATGGTGGCAGCGGCAGCAATGGTAGCAGTAGTGGAAATGAGACAGTCCCATATTTAGCCTGGTAAAAGCCTCATTCAACACTCAAGGTCTGTTCTTTAGAAAAGAAGAGTGCAGCTATGGTAACTACCCCTCTGTCAAGCAGCTCCTCCATCCATCAGCTGTGACAGCTACAGATCGACTGCTTCACCTCATCTTCGCCGTCTTCTTACAACTTTGTCATAATGTAATGACAATAGCGCGTCATTGAAGAAACGGTGCTTTCATTGTTAATGCAGAATGCATTATTAATGCAGAGTAAGAATGAACCTCACAACAGACATCGCAAAGGCTTCTGCTGCACTTAAATAAACCACAGCAGGATTAATAACGCTATCTGAGGTTGGCACTTCAGCGGCAGAGAAAATGCTGTGTCACCTCAATAGGTGGTTTGCTAGATTAGTAGTGCTCCCACAGTTTGACAGTGCAGATGTGTAAAGGCAGACAATTTTCTGATCTGTCTGCATTTGTGTTGGAGATCAGCTTCGGGGTCTCACTTTCTTCAGTTTTTGTTTGTTATGTGGAGCATCAGAAGGGTTCATTACTGAGTCGATGACCCCAGATAAAATAGGTAATGAGTTGCACTGGAGGAAAGCCATTTATTTTTGGGTTTTTTTAAACAACTTTGGTTTTTAAGATTCAAAGAATTTTGTATTTATTACAGTTATTGTAAATATAATTTCTTTTAATGTATAACATCAATCTGCCCAGGGACTGCAGCTGAATATGATCATTTAAGCTAAATCTGACTGATCATGTTAGTGTTCATTTATGTGCATTACTCTTGACAAATAAATGAAATATTAATTTGCTGGTTTGAGAAGAAGACTTGAACTATTAAGAATAGTAATTCTTATAGTAAAATGTTCCTTATTAAACAAGCAACCAGTCACCTCAACTGTAAAGTTGTAAAATAAACTTAAGAATAAAAACTAAATACCCTCCTGCATGAATATTATGAAGTAGTCACATTGTTCCTGTTCCCATTGGAGTTGTCTTGATTTCCAAAGAGCAAACCAGTAATTGATGAGCCCCTTAAAAAGTAATTAGTCTATTCATGGAGTTGGTTAGGTATAGCGGTGGACAGGGCTTGATGACTGCAGTGCAGACCTAATCCAGGGCAGCGGCTTAGCTGTTGAGTTGCAGAGTGTGGGCCTTGCATTGTGAGGGCTTTATGGTCCCTTTATGGTACGCCAAGAGACACCTGCATGGGCGATATGTTGCCTGAGACATTTTTCTCTCTCCCACTCTGTGGCTCCTTTGCTTTTGTATCATTAGCCGTGAATCACTTGTCTCACCCCCCTCACCCGCCACCATCTTTTTCAACCTTCTTCCACCCCCTAAGAGCCCCCCACACCACCACAGCTCCCCTCCCTCTTTAGGGTGCTAAACGGCTTGACAGAAGGGTGCCCAGACCGTTGGCAGTAGCCATCGACTGGAAGGGAGAAGCTGCCAGGAGTCCTTGATGGATAGGCTCATTTTCCAGCCGGCAGCAAGTCTCGGCGAAGCATCCGTGTCATTTGTAATGTCAGCCAACAAAATGTAATCAAACATTCCAGCGGTTTAATCACAGAGGGCTGCTCGAGAGATGATTGTAGTGTCAATATAATGCTATTTCATTATCTGTTTGTATTTTATATTGACAGTGTCAGATAAACAGTGTGGAAAATTAAGATTAAAAATATGGTAATTTCATTTCAATCACCCCGGCTACAGTTGCTGGCCCATTATGCGATTGATTACTTCTGAATTAAATTTGGGGCTGAATGTAAAGTTTAATCTTCTTTCTTCTCTGCAATTCAGCTCCCCAAAGGCCTCTTAGTAAGTAAGTACCCATTTCATTTGATCTTTAATGAAAAGTAATGGCCCAAATGAATTGTATAAATCAGCTGTCGTGTGTACCTAGTTGACATTCTATTTCTTTTTCTCCTTTCATTTTTAATCCACTTCTTACGCATATAGCATCATGACCCAAAACTATGGGCCATACCCCTTTTGAGATATTTACTTCTTCAGTAAAGGACTATTTTACTTGCAATTATTTTAGCAATGGTCCTCATCAAACTGGTGATATTTTCCATTTTGTTTAACATATTGTTAACTACTTTCCTTTTAGTTCAGTAAAGTAAGAGCAGATTTTATTTTTATGAAAACAGAAAATAAGGTCAAACACAAGTACTCAGCAAGGTGCTTAGCAAAGAAATTAAGAGGAATGTTTTGTAGCCTAGAGTGCCACTTTAAGGAGAAAATGCAACCTCTAAAGCAGCCGAAGGGTGATAGACATTTTAATTACATGGTAAATTTTGATATTTTTCTCAGTGCCTGGGCAAAACTCTTAAGCGCTGTCGTGTGCTCAAGATTTGGCATCAAATTCTTCCCATTTCTGCAGCTATATATGAAGTGACACAACTGTTAACGAGAGCTCAGCAGAAAAAGAAGGGGTTGAAAAAAGGAGCGCTTCTTTGTGAGTCCCATTCAGCATGATTTGTCCCCCTTTGTAGTCCTAATTATGTGCCAAAGTAGGATAACAGAAGTTCTCAACTCGGCCATTATGCCAGCACAAAAAAAGAGACGCATACAAGAAGCTGATCACTTTGGAATTAGCAAACATGATACTATACGAGCAGGAAAAAAAATCATTAATACCGTCAGGGATTAGAGGTTCTGATTAAAGGGTAGCTTCTACCGTATGCAAATTAGTGATAGGCATTTATCAGCGCTTGGGCAAGCTGTCTTAGCTGCAAAGCCACATATGTTTTTTAGCTGATTAAAAAACTGCTTGAAGTTGCATGCTTTTTAATGGCGGGGAGTGAGGGAGAGAAAGAGAGAGGGAGGCAGCAGGAGAAAGAGAGAGAGGGAGAGAGGTTGTGAGGCAACTCATTTCCTTTTGGCCAAATTCCCACAATCGCTCAGAGCATTTGCCTTAATTCCCTCCTTTATTAGCCACATTCTTTTGTATATAATTAAAACATTTCTCAAGTGAGCATGTGCATGCTTGTTTTATTTTCGTGCTATATTTTTCATCAGCAAACATATTGTGTTGCACACAGCTCTTTTTTTGCTCTGTATCACCACAGCCTTGATGCCTCTCCCAAGTTTAGAATGGCGAATATAAGGGCAGAATTAGGTGAGAATTTGTCAGCAGTCGGCCATTGTGCGAGGGTCTCTGTGTTATTATATTTCCTTTCATATGGAGGTGACCCCCTTTGTGTTAACAAAGAACATGAGGATGAAACTGAGCTCTGTGTGCTTCTCACCCGGCGCTGATAATGCCGTGGTAACCCAGCACCCCCTCTTCTCCTTGAGGGAGTGCTTTAATTTATGCTTTTTCATCTCCCTGGGCACAGGACTGTTAACCTGCTCTGTGCACTACTGATTCAGGGAAGGGAAACCTCTTATCCACACCAGACTGCTGCGTCAAGTCTCTTCTCTTACTCCGCCCGTAGGAAGTTGGTTGTTGATGCAAACAGCTAAACATCTCCCCCTAAAATTTGCAGTTGTGGAATCGAAAGATTTTCAGTTGTTTGAACACATTTAAAGAAGTCGTGGCATAAATTATATTGAGTGTACCACTGTGTCCACATGCTAGACTAACATAGGTAACTTTGATCATCATCAGAGTTTTAATCTAGCACATTTTTACCAAAGTTGGTCACTTTTTTAACTCATTTTTCCAGGACACAAGACCAATTTTAAAGCCAAGCAAAACAGTAAGACTCTATATTGCAACACTGGCTTAACTAAGCATGCAATTTGATGCAGCAGTTTCCCAATCCAAGACAGTTTTTTTCCCCCTTTGGGATACAATAAAGTAACCTTAATCTTTGAGTATAACTACTCAAGAAATGTATTTAAGTATAGCTATGAGGTACTTGTACTTGTCTTAATTTTCCTATCCACTTTCAGAGGGAAATTTTTTTACTTTTTACTCCCTCACTACATGTATCTGACACCAAAATAACTTTGCAGATTCAAATTATACACATATGCAAAACATAATGCATTGTTGCGTTTCATAAAGCAACAGTATTATATATAGTAGGCTATATATTGAAATTAACTACTTAGATACAAGATTAAAAGGTCACCTCTGTTTTAATGCATTAATAGTAGTAGTAATAATAATAATAATAACATTAATTGCTGTTATTAATGTTGTTATTATTATACATGGATATAATATACAATGATATAATTAATAGTCAGTGCAATTTGCCAATAATCCCTAAGCTGTCATCCTTAATATGTCAGTCCTGGTTAACCCAGACTGATCATATCATATATTCTTGGACTCCACTACAGTAGCTTTGCATCACAGTTCAGAATAACCCTCGTTTATTTTATACTGGGCCTTGGTGCAGCCCCTTAGTTCATCCTGTCTGAAAACAAGCAGTTTTAGCTCCTCCCCCTTCAAGACAACTTTCTTCCAACTGGCTTCTACTCACAAACAAACGGTATGAATAGCAGGTGGGTGGAGTTTCTGTGCTCATAGCCAGAGCAGTACACCTGAGATGACCATATTAAGAATATCTCCTTCTCTATAACATCATACAGGTCCAAGAGTAAGAAAAACTGTAAGAAACAGAGCATTTAGAGCGCTCTGAAGCCTGAGCATTTGACTCACAGGGCTCATACATACACTGACCTCATTATTTAAAGCCTTGTCCATCATAAATATGAGCATCCAACCTTGCAACAGACAGAAAATAAGGAAAACAACAATAGATTCACTCCAGTGCTTTTTAACAATGGACACAGGAAATCTTGAGATAGCATTAGCAGTACCTTGGTGTAGCTCTGATACAGATTTATGAAAGCTAAAAAACACTGAGGTAGAGCCCTGCATTGGGACTGGGATCCCACAGGTCCCGCGGGACCCAATGCAAATATTGCGGGTTTTAAGATTGCTGCGGGCGGAAGCCAGCGACTAAAAATAGACAGCAGGTCCCAAAAGCAATTGTATTAAGTTGTGATGTTCAGCAAGTTTGAACGTATTTCTTTGAAATGTGTCTCAGGGTTTTCTTCTGTTTCTAAGAAACAGAACATTTGTTGAACATTTGTTTTTTAGATTTATTTTTAATAACTGCATAAATGTTTGCACATCAGATTCGTTTTTGGCCCCAGTTTACAAGTGTATTCACGATTCAAAGCTGAGAGATTTTTGTTGAATTTGTTTTTATTTATTCTGTTCTTGTTCTACTGAAATAACACATTCAATTCAATTCAATTCAATTTTATTTATATAGCGCCAAATCACAACAACAGTCACCTCAAGGCACTTTATATTGTAAGGTAGAGACCCTACAATAATACTGAGAGAAGAGAAAGCCCCAACAATCAGACGATCCCCTATGAGCAAGCACTTGGCAACAGTGGGAAGGAAAAACTCCCTTTTAACAGGAAGAAACCTCCGGCAGAACCAGGCTCAGGGAGGGGCAGCCATCCGCCGCAATCGGTTGGGGGTGAGGGGAGGAAGACAAAGACATGTTATTTCATCATACAGCATATCGAATAATGGCTCTGTGTGTGGGCCGGTTCAACACAAATATTGCGGGAGCCGGCGGGAGTGACGGAGACAGACAGCGGGAGCAGGCGGTAATGGTTAGAAATTCAGCGGGAGCAGGAGGGAGCGGGATTAAAAAAGCAGTCCTGCGCAGGGCTCTACACTGAGGGTATATCAAGGAGACAAAATGGGAACATGCGTGTGTATCCCAGAGTTGCTAATTTCCTTGATTTTTTTTTCCAAGGCAATTGTGGATCATGCCACTCACTATGAAAACTAAAGGTAATTTCAGGAAGGTAATTACTGAATGTAAATAATATGAAAGCCTGTAAGTTTGTACGTAGTATCAAGAATTCACTGTGATGTGATGAAAAGCTTCAAGGATTATAATTTCAGAGAAGCAGAAATACCTTTAAATGGTATATGAAAAGTAAACAAAACTGCATTTATTAACTGAAATTATTTTCCTGTTGGAGCTCATTGATAAGTACAGAAAGAATCTGTGATTAGGCTACATCTCCTGCAAACCAGTGATTCAATAAATTACATTGTGGCAAAGAAGCCATGTAATTGAAATATCTCGATAAGGATAACAGTGACTCTAAATGATACAAAACGATAAAGACAACAAGAAAAACATGCTCGGTCCAAAGAGGGGCTTCGTGGTTGCCTTGAACAGTCTAGAAGGGAAGGCCTAAATAGCAAAGCCATAGAAACATGTTGAAAAGATCTATTGTTGCTTTTGAAGGCAACCTCTATTGCTCAAGGACATCTAATTAACAGACAACAGCTGAGTCCATTTCAAATGGTAATATATTTTCTCTTAAATGCATCATTTTCAATGCCTCATTGCTTATTTCAACAGGCATTAGTACTTTTTATTTTTGTAGAGAGGGATTTCATGCTTTATTTACTATAGTCTCTATATTGTTAGCACTTGTACAGGCATTTTTCTCTGACCTCTTCAGTATACAATAGAGAATTGGTAGTTAATAAAAGGTACGCTTTTGAGCATGTTTTTCATTTTTGGTTCAGTACATCATTTTATAGGACTACTTTCACAAATTTTCGATTAGGTCCAGTTTTTCTAAAAGGTAGTCTAACGAAAATCAAGTTATTTCTAGGAAGATGTGTTCATATATTCAAGATCTAACGCTGTGCTGATACTTTCAGCTAAGAGACAGCATTCTGTGTGGGACTTCTTTTAAGGTAATACTAGTAAGATGTTGCCTTTCCTAAATCCTGATAAAGCTGTACATAGCATGCACACTGTATCTACTCATGGTATTAACACCTGATATTAACACAGGTCTTAACAGCTATCCAATCAAGCTAGAATGGCCTGTACAGGTGCACTGAAGAATACTGAAACCACTTCCTTTAATGGTGAGAGATGTTCCCAAATGTTTTTCAGGTTTTGAGTCAAACAGAAAATTGAATTTTCCTCATTTTTTTTACTATGATGTCATAGAGATATAACAAGAATATAACAATGGGACATTGCTAATACATTAGGTACACCTGTTCAACTGCACATTAACACAAATATCTAATCAGCTCATGACATCACAGCAAGTCAATGCATTTAGGTGTGTAGACATAGTCAACACAACCTGCTGAAATTCAAACTGAGCATCAGTTGATGGTGCCAGAGAGGTTGAGCTGCGTATTTCAGAAGCTGCTGATTTACTAGGATTTTCCCACACAACCATCTCTAGAGTTTACAGAAAATGGTCTGAAAAAGAGAAAATATCCAGTGAGCAGCAGTTCTCTGGGAGAAAATGCCTTGTTGATGCCAGAAGTCAGAGAAGAATGGGCAGACTCCATCAAGCTGATAGGAAGGCAATATTAATTCAAATAACCACTCATCACAACCAAGGTATCCAGAAGAGCATCTCTGAATGTACAACACATCAAACCGTGAAGCAGCAGAAGACCACACCGGGCAGCACTCCTGTCAGCTAAAAACAGGAAACTGAGGCAACAATTCACACAGGTTCACCAAAATTGGACTTTAGAAGATTGGAAAAACATTACTTGGTCTGATGAGTTGTGATTTCTGTTGCCACTTTCAGATGGTAGGGTCATAATTTGGCATAAACAACATGAAAGCATGGAACTATCCTGCCTTGAATCAACAGTTCAAACTGGTGGTGGTGGTGTACTGGTGTGATGAACATTTTCTTGGCACACTTTGGGCCCCTTAGGGTCAGGGTTAGCATCATTTAAACGCCACAGCATATCTGAGTATTTCTCCTGACCATGTCCAACCCTTTATGACCACAGTGTACCCATCTTCTGATGGCTGCTTCCAGCAGGATAACAAACCAGGTCACAAAGCTCAAATCATCTCAAACTGGTTTCTTGAACATGACTGAGTTCACTGTACTAAAATGGCTTCCACAGTCATCAGATCTTAGTCCAATCAAGCCCCTTTAGATGTGGTGGAACGGGAGAGCCAACAAAACCGCAGCAAATGTGTGATGCTGTCACATCAATATGGACCAAAATCTCTGAGGAATGTTTCCAGCACCTTGTTGACTCTATTCCATGAAGAGTTAAAGCTTCAATTATACTTTCCGCATCTGCGAGTCTTCTAGGGTCCACTTGGGTCGATTTCGTCATCAGAAGGTGAGCATGAGGGTCCGTGCAGATGTCCACGTGCCTGCCTGTTTTTTTTGTGACCATGTGGACTTGTCTGTGGAGAATTTACATTACAATGCACCAACTATGCATCCGCCCCAAGCAGCAAACTTCAAGCGGACTTCAAAGATGTATAACAGGAATAACTACAGTCTGTGAACATAACGCAAGAACAGGTATTTTTGCAATGGAGTACCCCCTACATGCAATTCTTTTTTACACAGCTGTCATAAATACAGAGCAACATGGGCTTTGGTGGTTTGGGTGAAGAGTAGGGGAGTGAATAAGGATGAGGTTGGACAGCTATGGATTTCAGACTGATTTTAGATTATTTTAGAGAGCTTCACGAGGGAAAGCTTGCAGTCCAAGCTAGCCTTCTTGTTGCTGGACTAGTGGGTAGTGATATTGTGTCTTGTGTTGAGGTCTGGTACCGATGACCAGCTGTGTTTCCTAGCAAGTGCTAATATTGTCTCAAGAACTCTAGCTAGCAGCCCTGTTGAACAAAGCTGGGCTTGGCTTATCAAAAATTAGGGAGTCAATAACTTTTCTAAAACAGCCAAACACAAAGTAAGTGCAGCTTTGTTGGTTGTTAGATATCCTCATCCAGCAAAATGTTAGGACAATGATGCCAAAGGGTTACAAAGTGCATATAAATGTGACAACAAGGAGTTGTAACCAAATGTTAGTAAATGACAAGCTATTTCAGTGGATGGACAAATGGCCAATAATGTTACGCACCACTTTAACCGGAGTACTCTCTGTTAAAACTATACTTGATTGGACTCAAATAAATAATCAGAAGGTCTGCCCACATCGTCAGTCAGTGCCAAATATTCCCAAACACTGGAGAACACTGGCATTGTCAACAAATAACCAAGGTTTTCTTCTTTGTAGGTAAATTTTGTCTATGTAAGCACAGAAGTCTAAAAATGTCAAAGGATATAGAGTATGTGTTGATTTCTGAGTACAAAAATAATCCAGTTTAAATTTCTGTTAAGCTACATACACAGTACAGTTTCAACTCCTTCTAAACAGAACAACCTCATCTGAAGAGTGGAACATAAAGAAGTTCTCAGCTTTCTATCTGAGTGTTCATTAGATATTTTGTGTACCTGATGCTTTCGGTCTGTTGCTTACTGCCAATATCCCCACAAACAGAGACACAGACAGAGGCACTAACTGCTCACTCTGTGCATCTGACAGTTTGTCTCTCCCATGGGGAGAATCTAAAATCAATAGCAGCTATGTTAAAGATGCAGCTTACCATCTGACCTGTCCTCCCCTCGTCCTCATCACAGGCTTTGCCGCTTTCTCTCCCAACGCCCTCCCTGCACCCCTCCCTACTTAGCCCCGTAAATGATGTGCCCACGTGCTTTTAACAAGACACAAATTGTTTAAGTCAGTCTAGGTGAAGTGAGTCCCTGTGTCCTCAGGCTGACGCAGATTATGTGTAGAGGAGTAGCAGGTCAGAGTTCAGACAAAAGACTCAATCCTGCCTTTTTAGTTTCCAAGGAGGGGAATTGAGTGTGCTTAAATGTCTTGGGAGTCGTTTGCCTCGTGATTTTGGAATCAATGAAGGGGGTGAAATGGGAGGGGTGGAAGGTTTCTGTAGCAGAAAATGGCATTAGAGTTAATGACCAAGTTTGTCCCAGAGGGGTAGTCCATATTAAAGCTATTTCAACAGTGACAGCACTCACCACATGACCTGACTGATTAATAACAAAACGGTGCTCAAATAGGAATAACAATAAGTGTCAGTCAGAATGAAAGGAAAACAATTGTTCAGCAGCATTTCTACAGTTTTTCCAGCTTTTTGGGGAAAATTTTTTGGCACACACAAGATCTTATAACTTTGCTGCTCATTCTCTTTTGAAAATCTGCCCTAAATTTTCCACATGTTTGTCTAGATTTTAAATCAAATTTCTTCTGAAAGGATAATTCCACAAGAGTAGGGCAGGAATTGAGATAAAGTGGTCTATACATTTTTGAAAATTCTATAAATTTCCAAAAAATACGTGTCCGAAATAGTAATAATATAAAACAAATCAGCAGCAATATTATTAATTCTTTAAATCACATTTAAGAAATAAGAAGAAATACTCATTTTTCCTCTTAAATTACGTAAAAAATAATGTTATTCTTAAAATGAATTAAATAATGTATAGTTTCAGTTCTGCAACACAATCATGATGCACATGTAAGCCACTTGACAGGTACTCAAAAACTGATGAGAACATGTAATTAAAATCTGGCAATGGGTAGTTTGTGAAAAATATTCTTAATGGCAAATATAGCTGCAGACACATGTATGCCAAGGCAATATCACCTGAAGTTTGGTCACTGAAGCCGCAAATGGTTATGAAGAAGAAAGTTGGAATAGTGATGTGATATTAATGAAGGTGCAAAAATATGATTCCTTTGGGGCACAGGAAGTTCTCTGCAGCTGCAGTTGTAGGATCCCCCACCAATCAAAAAGGTGTTTTGGTCAGTGCTACTTTTCTTGGATGTTTGAGCACCACTGTGAGGAATAATGCATGTGCTGAATGTCTAACCAAATTCTTCTGCTGAAAGTGAAAAGCTTCCCGGAGTTCAGCAAAATCAGGATATAAGGTGTTCAAGCAGGATTTGTGACTTCACAAAGCAAACTCAAAACTTTTGAAATCAAACACATTTTCATTAGGGATAGGCTGGTAAAGCTAGCATACGATTCAGTATTCACTGGAATCTATTTGGATGAAATGGCTATTTATAAAACTTGGTAAACTTGTGATGTCAAATTTTTACCTATTCCTTGCTTGCTTAATAGTAATGCGTTTTTCTATTTTGCTAACATGTGTATTACGGCCTCCTTCTGGCTACAATGGTGCATTACTTAATACTAGATGCAGGAAGAAACAAAGGCAAACACATTACATATATTTAAAACAAGAAGTAGTCACATAATATATTCAAAATGCTTATAATTGAAAACCATTACCATCACTCGTGCGCATACTGAAAAATTGTGATTTTTTTCAATAATGCAGGGGAACCAGGGAGCCAAGCAATTGAACCTTTTTAAATGGAAAACCAAAGAAGAGACAGTAACAACAATATACAGACCTTTACCCAAAGGAAAGTATTTATGCATCTTCAAAGCTGTCTGAAAAGGGTCTTTATTTAAGAAAATGTAAAAAAAAAAACCACACACAAAGTGAATGTATTGCTATAAGAAAGGTTAGAAAACTGAAAAGAAAAATTACTTGTAGACACGAATGTGTTACAGAAGTTCACAAAACCTACATTCCAATAGCTACGGGGGTTATAAAAGCCAGTGAAGATTTCTTTTTTTTTATTATTTCCTGTCATCTATGAATATCAGAATGGTCCTTCAATCCACCTTTGGGCTGTAGCCACCAATTGAAAAACTCCTATTATGCCAGGCATTGTTCTGAATGCTGATTGTATTGTGTCTGTGTGGCTGCAGAGGTCCCATCTGATATTTACCACCGCGAGTCAGCCAGGGTGATGAGGGGGCAAGGCCAAGTCCCACGTGTCCGGCTGGGGAGCAGATTAAAGTGCTCTGAAAAGCTGCACACTGCTGCCCGCGATGAGAAATATAATAATGTGGACATGGCCTTCCCTTTATGACAGTAACAACACATTCTCCAGAGACCAATCTTTTTTTATCAAATCCAAAAAGTGACAAACAGCGCACACCCAAAGCCAGAATTGTATGAGAGGATGTATGGAGTATTTATGATGCTTGCGCGTCCTGAAGGTGGTGATCACAAAAGCAGTCAAACAAACTTGTATTACTATCTACCGTTTTTTATCCAAACAGGTACATTGTATCTCGTTATTTCTTTCAAAATGAATGAGGAACTAGCTGTACCCTACAGAAAATCCTTGAACAAATGTGTCTGCAGAAAAAAAAAATGCACAAATCCAATATGAATAAGAATGATTGCATTTATTAGTTGCAGAAATGAAACTAGGAATACTGTAATATAGTGGTAGAAGAAGTACTCAGACCTTTTACTTACAAAATAGACGCAATAAACAGTTATTCAAATTTTGCTTAAAGCTGCTATAATGAATATTTTCATCCTCAAACTGGATTAAAGTACAATCTAGTTGGGGCTGAGAAAGGGAAGAGAGGAACACAGAGAGACAACAAATAAACACGACAAAATACAAAATACAAAAGAAAGAAGGCAAAAGATAATGATATGCAGTAGTAGCATACAGTTAGGTCCATAAATATTTGGACAGAGACAACTTTTTTCTAATTTTGGTTCTGTACTTTACCACAATTAATTTTAAATGAAACAGCTCAGATTCAGTTGAAGTGCAGACTTTCAGCTTTAATTCAGTGGGTTGAACAAAAAGATTGCATAAAAATGTGAGGAACTAAAGCATTTTTTAACACAATCCCTTCATTTCAGGGGCTCAAAAGTAATTGGACAAATTAAATAACTGGAAATAAAATGTTCATTTCTAATACTTGGTTGAAAACCCTTTGCTGGCAATGACAGCCTGAAGTCTTGAACTTGAACTGAAGTCTCGTTTGTGGGCCTTTCTGTCCGAAGTTTAGTCTTCAACAAGTGAAATGCATGCTCAATTGGGTTAAGATCAGGTGACTGACTTGGCCATTCAAGAATATTCCACTTCATTG
>VUQS01047441.1:0-16316 GCA_015108495.1 Heterochromis multidens
TTTTTTTTTTTTTTTTTTTTTTTTTTTTTTTTTTTTTTTTTTTTTTTTTTTTTTTTTTTTTGTTGCTTTTTTTTTTTTTAGTAAATTACTGAAAAAATTTGTTTCCTCAGGCCTCTAAAATTTACTATTTGTTCTTTTTGGACTGATTTGATTACATTAAACTCAATTCACTCAGTTTTAAACCTTAGTAAGGTTGGAAACCCCAGATTGACATTTGTTCATATCAAATGAATGGTTTCAAACAGCCATCGTTGTTTTTTTCTTTTTTTTACACTGATGTGGTTTACTAAATATGAAATAGAGTTTCTGAAAAAGTGTTTGCGGCTGTGTGTTTTCAGGGTGAAAAAGCTGAAGGAAACTCTGGTGACGATGCAGCAGCTGGATAAAAACATGAGTAACCTCCGCTCGTGGCTTTCTCGCATCGAGGCTGAGCTGTCAAGACCCATCACCTACAGCGTCTGTCACGAACAGGAGATCCAAAGGAGGCTGGCAGAGCAGCGGGTACACAAATGCACCTTCACAAGAGATTATGACATTATTATTATTATTATTATTAAACAAACTGTTTTGTATCACGATTATTATTGCTCCATCACCTCCTTTTAAATTTTTTTTTATTTCTCTTTTTTTTTAAAAACCTTTTTCTCCTTTCTCAGTTTTGTTCTTTCTTTCTTTTTTGGGGTTTATTTTAAAGGTTCTCTTTCACTCCTTCTAACTCTTTGTCTGTTTATGATTAATAATTCATATCTGCCCTTTGTTTAATTTTGGGAGAGGTGGTCACATGCAGTGCCTCACTGTCCTCTGTCTGTGGACTGATGTTTAATACATGAGGTTTATGATACAGTATGGACCGATGTGATACCTCTCCTTATGTCTGTCCAGGAGCTGCAGAGGGACATTGAGCAGCACACAGAGGGCGTAGCATCCGTGCTCAGTCTGTGCGACGTGTTGCTGCGGGACGAAGATGCTGCCGGTGGTACTGAGGCGGAGAGCAACTCCCTGCAGGAAACCAGCCACAGCCTGGACCAGCGCTGGAGGACCATCTGTGCTATGGCTCTGGACCGAAGACTCAGGTAGGAGCTAAAGAACATATTGATGTTTCAACTTCAGGGTTCTCTGTCTGTTACTGTAACTTCCTATATTATTACATATAATCATAATATGTGACAAAGTGTTAAACAAACTGTATCCCAAATGTTGCTTTGGAGCTCTCAATTTTATCTCAGGATCTTCCTCATAATTCTGTACAGATGATGTCAATCACACTACAAGAATTTGGTTCATTGATTGTTTTCTAAATAATAATTCATTTTGATTAAACGTTTCTGTTTAATGCTTCAGACGTTAGCAGAGTCTGAACATTACAAAAACAAAGAGAAGACATCCATCTGTACCACAGATATTCTATCATGATATCTGCTTGCAGGATTGAGGAAACATGGACACTCTGGTGTAAGTTCCTCAATGATTACTCCCGATTTGAGGATTGGCTCAAGATGGCTGAGCGAACTGCTGCCAACCCCAACTCAGCTGATGTCCTTTTTACTGTCGCCAAGGAGGAGCTCAAGAAGTTTGAGGTCAGTTGTTGTGAGGTTGGCAAAGGCTTAAAGATTTGTTTTTGTTTTGTTCAGTGTCTATTATCAGTTCTGAAGTTTGTGAATTTATTCCTTCTTTACACTCAAAGTGTTGGAGAGCATTAGTTTTACTTTAATTCTGATTCTGTGACCAGTGATTGTCAACAAGCAAATAAGATAAATGTGTAACATAACTCAAACTTGTGTGTATTTGACATTATGTCTGAGACATACAATTTTCATCAGTTAATCTAAGTTTGGTCTGTATATGTCAGGAAAGTATGAAATGTTTTCAAAAGCAAGCCTCCAAGTTGACTTATTAAATGACTTTGCTTAAGATATTAGAAGACTAAGACAACCAGGAAAATTTTAAGCTTTATTTTTATTTTTCTGGAAAATAAAAAAATACCTGACCATTTGCAGAGGACGTATTTTTTTTTTTTTGTTTAAGCCACTTAACACTGATCATTCAAGCATAAAAAGGCTCCTAACTCAAAAGATGAACCAGTCTTGTGTCTACACATATCAGACAATTTAACAAAGAACCTATTTTAAATTGCATCTTCAGGCACTTTGTACCCGCATCCTGTCACAAAAACACATAAGTTGTTTTCATTTCTTGTTGAATCTATGAAAAATGCCAAAGATAACATAGTTTGACAGGCATAAAGTCATATTTTTGCACCAACAATGTGATTCCCAAAGAGCTATTAGCTGAAAATTTGGCATATTTCAATGTGTCCTAAAATAATTTGAGGAAACTGGACATGTGGAGGACAAAAGAAGTAGTGGTAGAGCAGATGAACCATATCTGAAAGTCATGTCCTTAAGAAATAGGAAAAAAAAATATCCAGCAAAGACCTGACACAGGACCTGAGAGATGCATCTGGCCCTTCAGTTGAACCATCTACTGTTCACTGAAGCCTCATCAGAAATGGTCTCAGTGCAAGGGTGACTGTAAAGAAGCCATTCTTAAAGAAGGGAAACATGGAGAAAAGGCTGAGGTATGTCACATTACTCAAGAACTGGACTGAAAATCAGTTGCCACAGGTGTTGTGGAGTGATGAATCCAAATTTTGATCCACTATGCAATACCATCTGGAAAGCACCTCACTGGCAACGTCTTCATTTGTCAGCATGACAATGATCCCAAACATACTGCCAATGCAGTAAAAGTATACCTGGATAGAAAAGCACACAATGGAACACTATCAGTCATGGATTGGCCTCCTCAGAGTCTGGACCTCAACATTATTGAAGCAGTGTGGGATCATCTCGACTGAGCACAGAAGAAAAGCAGAAAAATCCAAAGAAGAGCTTTGAATGTCCTCCAAGAATCCTAGAGAGCTATTTCTGAAGAATACTTACAAGAAATTACAGAAAAATTGCCTAAGAGAGTTCAGGCTATGTTGAAGAATAAAGGTGGTCATACCAAACTTTGACTTTCAAGCTCATTAAAATTATGCAAACTCTGTTTTTCTTATTTACTGTATTTCCATGTATGTTTGCACCTATTTCCTATTTTCCTAGCAAAAGATAAAGAAATGAGGGTTGGCTCAAGAATTTTGCACAGTACTGTATATTGATTTTTCAAAAGAGATGCAGTTAAATTATTTACTTAACTAATTGTTTCTATGCCTCACACTATGGGAAGAAAAACACTGAATTGTCCGTTCTTCCTTTCTCTTCTTCAGGGTTTCCAAAGGCAGGTTCATGAGCGGCTGACCCAGCTGGAACTGGTCAACAATCAGTACCGCCGGCTGGCCAGGGAAAACCGCACTGACCGAGCCAGCCAGCTCAAAGCAATGGTCCATGAAGGCAACCGGCGGTGGGATTCACTGCACCGAAGAGTGGCTGCTATCCTCCGCAGGCTCAAGGTACAGTATTTTTTTTTCATTGTCATTTTAAATTTGCTCTCAAATTGTTTTAGTTTCAATTAGTTTCCAGAGAGAGTTTTCAGTTTTAGTTTTATTTAAGTCATAATATGGGGGTGGTATTTATCAGATTCACATAAAAGCCACTGAAACATACTAAAAGTGAAGACTTTTCCAGTGTTTTTTTATTTTATTCTTTAAAAAGTCACGACATGACACATGCAAGGAATGATGTTTCTTTCTTTGTGTCACGTTTAATTAACGAGCAAATTATTTTGTGTGTTCTTACTGAAATTATGGCAACGCGACTGCTCAGTTACAGCATTGTTCAGAACAGTTTGAAATAATAATTGTGTAGTCAGTAAAGCTGTAGAAGGGCCACCTGCTAATGTGTTGATCTATGAAATGTGCTGTTTCTCCTAATAAATGTCAGAAATACATTTAATTCTGACATCCTGTGTTTTAAATCCCAACTTCCACTTCAGCTGAATGTTTTCTATTCTTTTTAAAAGTCAAATGTTTCCACTTGTTATTATAAAGGCTGAACATTGTTTTGTATTGCACATTTGTAAATCTCTGGCTTATTATTTTAAATTTACAAATTGGTATTAATGTTAAGTGCTTTAAAGGCAAGTTTTCACCAGAAGATGTAATGAACTGCTTTGTTTTCTCCTCTTCTCTGTTAATGATTTCTTTCACAGTATTTTACCAGTCAGAGGGAGGAATTTGAAGGGACCAGGGAAAGTTTGCTGGTGTGGCTGACCGACCTGGATCTGCAGCTCACCAACGTTGAACACTTTTCAGAGAGCGACGTCCATCAGAAGATACAGCAGCTCAATGTGAGGCACAGCTCATATACTGTACACGCTCAAAGCTGACCTTTTCTGAACAAACACACCTCTTTGTAAGATTTTAAAAAGTCTTTTTAGGAGAATTATTAATCTATTAAGTCCAAAATGTCTCCTAGTGATTATAAGAACTGCATGTTAAGATGCTTAAGGTCCTTGCTTCAGCTATTACAATGTTTTAGAAAGTATTCAGTTTATTTACTGAATACTTTTACAGATATTATTAGAAGCTGTGTTTTGTTCCTTTGGGTTTCAAGGCTCAATCTCTGTTCACCCAACCATCCCTTCCTTTTCCTGCAGAGTTTCCAGAAGGAGATCACCCTGAACACTGAGCGCATTGATGGACTGATTGTGTTTGGAGAGGGTCTCATCCAGAAGAGCTCACCGCAGGACGCAGCAAAGATAGAGGAGGAGCTGGAAGAACTGCACTCCTACTGCCAGGAAGTTTTCGGCAGACTGGTCCGCTTCCATCAGCGCCTCAGCCAACCCCCAGTAAGCCTAAATGCACGCCAAAACCACGTTTGTCTTTCTGGAAGACTGTACATTAAGTTCCAGCTTCCAACCTAATTAATGCAGATATAACAAAATGTCTAACACATTTTAAATAAGGAAATATCGCTTTTCCTGTTACATATTTTCCTTTTTTTTCAGTTTTTTAAATCTGTTTTGCATATCCATCACTTTATTTTCAAGATGTGCTCATAGGTTCTGGCACTGATCCTTACAAATATGTTTATTGTTGGATTCTTTGCTTTCAAATTATATATAGAATATAAGAGTTCCAAAATTCACAAGGAACTGGTGTATATTATTGGTGGAAGGACAGATATGCATCATTCACACCTGGCTGAGTACTAGTTATTTCTTTGCTATAGATAATAACAGAAGAACCAGAGCGCTCTACTACCACCTTTTCCCTGGAGTCCAGCTTGGAGCTGATTGTCCGGCCGTGGCTGGGGCGGAGCCTAGGAAGCCTTCCAGCCACACCCACCCTCCTGCTGTCCTCTCCCCTGGAGCGTTCAGGGCGGGAGACACCGGATTCACTGCCTTTGGAGTGGGACCACACCGTAGACGTAGGAGGGTCATCATCACATGAGGATGATGATGAAGAAGAAGAGCACGAGGACGAGGGAGCTTACTTCAGTGCATTGTCAGGTACATTTAAAGTTTCTGCCTTCACTTTAAACGTTCATGGCTGTATTTCAAAAGTCATAAAGACCAGAAACCACTCCAACATCAGGGAAAATAAAGCAAAAAAGAAAAAGATCTCACTTAAAAAAAATTCTCTAAAACACTCTAAAACTACGATTAAGGATGCTTTCACACCTGAGGATTAATTGCGTTGGCCCAGCCCAGTAAAATAAGAGTTAAAATTGTGCACTGTAGTTCATGCTTGGTTCATGTTTGCATTTATTTTTTAAAAACCAAGAGATACAAAACATGAAGTGACATAACTAATGAGTAGCTCCTCCTGTCATCCTGCATAATCACACAGGACAGAATCAAATTCTAGAGACTAAGAGCAACTCATTCAGCTTTGATGAGTCACTGTGTGCAACTCATTTGACTAATTGCCAGTGAAGACAAAGAAGAAAGCCCAGCGCACATTTTTTAAAAACAGGCAAAATCTACACACCTCCTGAATAACATTTATAACATTTATACAGGATAAATGTGTAGATTTCTGTCTCGACAGTTCAGAATCAGCAGTTTAGGCTGTGAATTCATGCTAAAATCATGCCATATGTTACAAAAATGTCAGTTTGCTGAGATGTAAAGTTTTCAGGCATCCTCTGTTTGGTTGTTTAGTTTTCACACCACCCAGAGTTAATGTTATTTGCCACCAAAAACAACTGACTCACAAACTACAGCTCAGTCATAACAACAGAGACAAACAATCCACAACATCATCCATTACAGCCCTGAGAAGTAGACCTTGTTGAGTTTTAAATTCATGACTTTAGATGACTTATGTTCAATGGATGTTGCAAAAAGGAGACAAGGTGACAAAGAGAGACATCTGAAAGACAGGGACAATTTTGAGACTCCAGAGCCTTTTCATTTAATTTTGCAGTCTTTAGACATTAAAAAGTTTCTGGGATTCTGGAAGAAAGGACATCTTATTTTAAAGCGATTTCATAATCATCCTTACACCTGTAGTCTGACCCCTCTCTCCTCGCAGAGGTGGAGTTGACTGAGAACCAGGAGGAATTTATCGAAGCCTCAGAGGCCCCGCTCGCCTCTTCACTGGGTAGGCTCAAGAACATCTTCACCACTCACAGCTCTGCTCTTTATGGTGAAATGTTTCCAGAGAATATCTTACTGCTGCTCATGTATCACTTGGCGTCTAATCGCTTGGCTCGGATACTTTACTTCCTGCAGCTGTGGTTTGAGGAAATAAAATCTTCAGTTTCCCTTTTCTGCATATTTTTTAATATAAAGGTCAAAATTCTCTACACTTCAAAGTTCTGGTCTGCTTATGATTGATTTATTTGGGGTCTTAATATCTTTGCACTTTCACTGGTTTAATTTTTTGTTCTGGAGATTGACATCTTTTTATCTTTATCTGAATTTTCGCGTTCCTTTTCCTCTCTTTTACATCTTACCTTCATCCGTCCAAACTTTGTTGTAAGTTTCAGCCTCTTTCGTTACAACCTTTCATCCTCTTCCAACATCCTTTTATCTTCGTCCTTTTTTATATTGCAATTCTCCAGCACACTCATACACACGCCCACCTGACTGTCCTCCACTAATTTCTAGAACTTTACAGTGTGTGTAACATCAGGTGGTAGGAAAATGTTTTGCTGTAACTTTACTTTGGTGTCATAATATTATTATTTATCCAATTCCTTTGAAGCACTAAAGTAAGCAGGTGTTTTCCAGCTGTGGCTTTGCCTGCTTGGCTCTCAGTGCTGTAATCCCTCTTTTACTGTTCAAATGTGTGAAATAAGGACTAAGTAAACACTACCATGCAGATCTTTGATTTGTTGTTGTGGGGTTATTTGTGTTTGTTTTGTTTGATTTGACTTCCAGATGTAACTGATTTGATAAATCTGATCACTTATTACCATAACTGTTCCTTGAATGTTTGCTGATCACACCAGATACAACAGCTGAACTGACAGTAGTAAATAATGTCAGATGCAGATCCTATGAATCAATCAAAAAACTCCCACAAGGTACAATCCAGAACAATTATGCTTATTATGCTTTATTCCAGCTATTATGCTTATTTCCAGCTCCATATTTTTTTTATTTTGCAATTCCAGTAAAATAAGATTGCATGATTGCCATTTTAAACCTTATCTTGTCTTAAGCTGGACTTAAATGCAGACTCTCTTTTATTCTGTGAAACAAACCATTTTAACTACTGTCCCTTTAAGGCCCTCACACATTCTTCTGATTGGCTGCCCCTTGCCTAGTTTCCACAAACAGAACCTGGTGCTTGTAATGCCGCATTCCAGATACCTCGGAAGTCGGAACTCAGGAGTGACGTCACTCCCAAGTTAGTGTGTTCCAGAAAAAGTGAGGAAAAACAGGATTTGTTTTGGTTCGGTTAGCAAGTTAGAGCCATTCAGGTATCACCAGCAATACAGCATAATACTTGTTTTTTGTGCTTAAAAACACCACTGCAGCACATTCATGGATGGAACCTGGTCAGTGCTCTGTGAATGGCTTATTTAGTGAGTCACAAATACACAACAGTGGCAGTAGAGATTAAAATTTTTACAGTTTTACTACTGTTTACGCTCACTCCTGCCATCTTGGATTGCTAACTCAGGGTATGTTGGTCTGCTCCAACTTTCCGAGTGGGAAATCAGAGTTCCACAAAAAATTTCCGACTGGGAACTTGGAATTTCCAGCTTCCGACTTATTCAGGAATGAAGCATAAGCATGGCCTTGTCCTGCCTGAGATAACCATATGAGGAAATCTGTGCTGACATCAGCTCGACACATAAAAGAAAAAAAAAAACCCTTCAGAGCAGTCTGAAAAAAGCCTGAGCTTGTTGCCTGAGCACATTTGCAAATGCACTGGCGAGATTATTTGAAACTGTGGCTACATTTAATATGAGCATCCAACATTGTGACAATGACAAAGTGGCAAAATAAGGAAAGACATAATAAATGCCCTTTAATCATTTCCCACTGACCAAAATGTACTTTATCCTCAGTCAACAAATTTTGAATATAGTACACCCAAATTTAACGTTGTTGGAAAATATTGTTTATTTACTGAATGTTTACAGAGACTAACTTTTGATTATTTTTGTGTCTCAGTGTCAGGCAGGTCTGTAGCTGTACATGAGTCTCCAAGATGGCGGGCACCAGGAGACAGAGAAACTCAGTTTGACAAGGAGGGACACACTGAGGCCACACCCACCCTGACCAGCACCCCTCTAAAGCCGGGCTATGTACGCCTCAAAAACGTCTCTCCAGTAGTTGAACTAACAACAGCTAACTGTTAGGAATGCATGCCAGACAACATCTGCAGACCGTGTGCTACTCCAAATGTCATAACTTAAAGTGTGTTTGTTTTGTTTCCAGCTGCGTCTCATGTCTCAGTGCAGCAGGAGCATCGAGAGCATTAACAGAGTCTCGCTGATCCTGGATGACGAGGAGCAGCCGGAGGAGTTCGGTCTCACAGGACTGACTGCCTCAGACAAACAGTCAGGTGAGAGTCAAAGATGCTAAATGATTTTCAAAAGTCAAAGTTATTCCTCTAAGCTGGCATTAACAGGTAATGTGAATATGCCAGCATCATTAAGGTTAAACTATAAACTGTATATAAATGATGGACATGGTAATCGTGACATCACCCACTGGTTTATGAGCTCTTGTTTTGAAAACTCGACTTGGCTATTTTGGCCGCTGCCTTTTTTAAACCAGAGTGAAGAGTTTATTTGACTGAAGTTGTGTCCACACAAGGAACAATGTGGTCATCACACTTCGCTTTGAAGCTGACGTTTCATTCTGGGCTCCGGTTGCCTACGTGACCTTCTAATATACATTGCTCAAAAAAATGAAATAAACACTTTGAAAACACATCAGATCTCAATGGGAAAAAATCATGCTGGTTATCTATACTGGTACGGACTGGGTAATGTGTTAAGAACACAATGATGCCACATTGTTTGTTGGAAATGAACATTTTTGACCTACAGAGGGCTGAATTCAAAGACACCCTGAAAATCAAAGTGAAAAAGTGATGCGTCAGGCTGGTCCACTTTGCCAAAATAAGAATAAGAATAAGAATAAGAATAACTTTATTGATCCCAGAGGGAAATTCATTTGTCTGACAGCTCATCTGCTATTTATATGAGAATTGTAAAGCCTGATGGCTGTGGGTGCGAATTATTTTCTGTATCTCTCCGTTTTACAACAAAATGTCATTGCAGCAACTCAAAATGGTACTCAGTAGTTTGTATGGCCCCCAAGTGCTTGTATGCCTGCCTGACAACATTGGGGCATGCTCCTAATGAGACAACGGATGGTATATGGCATGGAAAGGCCTCCCCAGACCGTCACTGACCCACCACCAAACCTGTCATGCTGAATGATGTTACAGGCAGCATAACATTCTTAACGGCTTCTCCAGACCCTTTCATGTCTGTCACATGTGCTCAGGGTGAACCTGCTCTAATCTTTGAAAAGGCGCGGGGCGCCAGCGGTCGACCTGCCAATTCTGGTATTCTGTGGCAAATACCAATTAAACTCCATGGTGCCGGGCAGTGAGCACAGGGCCCACTAGAGGATATCAGGCTCAGGAAACCCTTATGAAGTCTGTCTCTGATGTTTGGTCAGAGATCTTCACACCAGTGGCCTGCTGGAGGTCATTTTGTAGGGCTCTGGCAGTGCTCATCCTATTCCTCCTTGTACAAAGGAGCAGATCACAAAACAGCCACACCCTAAACTTACCCTGCTTCTTCAATTGTTTTATCTAAAATTGGCCATAATTTACAGAATGAGCTTGGTGCTTTCTTCAGTAAGACCAAACTAGTGACTCACATCATAAACTAAAGTAAGATGAAGGTTAATTTTCTCATAGACTGCTATTGCTTCTTTTTGGAACTGGATAGGTTGCCCCCTGCTGGCTATTAGCTTTATTTTTCAGACCCAGAAGCTACATTAATCTTTTTTATATAGTCTCTAAAGTGAACAAATGTTGAAGGTAGTTTAGATGTCAGCTTTAAAAAAAAATGTTTACATTAGTAGATTTTCATGTATTAACCTTTAGGTGTGATTGAACGCTGGGAGTTGCTCCAGGCTCAGTCCAGGTGCAGTCAGTATGCTGGCCCCGAGGAGCCTCAGCAGCTCAGTTGTGATCTCGACAACATCACTTCCTGGTTAGAAAATGTGATTCCGGAGCTGGACCGCCTTCAGAAGTCTGACCCAGCGGTCAGTATTGAGGAGATGGAAGCCAGAGCTAAAGAACTAAAGGTAACATTGAAGACTGAATATAAAAGACTGCATGATGGATTTGTTTTGATCGTTTTAAAAAAATGTAAAAAATTGGGTTGGCGTTTGCGATTACATACAGTAGGTACTCAGACAAACTGGGTCGCTGCATAACTATGATTCTTGGGTGCTTTAGATGTCCATTTTTATATTCTCAGTAAACTCACTGATGTTCATGATTGCTCTTTTTTTGTTTGCAGGAGATGCAGAAAATGTTTACTCACTACAAGTCTATCATGCTGTCAGTCAACCTGCGGGCTGAGGAAGCTCCAGAAGCACAGGAGAAACTGACAAATATGAACAGAGACTGGAGCAGAGCATGTACAGGCCTCCAGCAGTGGGACACCAGCCTGAGGAAGAAGCTCATGCAGTGCCAGGTGAGAATAAATACCAAGTATTCATAACAGACTATTAAACAGACTTAAGATGCATTTTAAGTTACTTTTTCATGTAAAAAAATAATTTCACATGAAACTTTCTAACTTTAAGTATAACAGCAGTATTAACACTTTGATAAATGTTTTATTTTAAAAAAAATTACTGTGCAAATTAGGCTTTAACGAGTAGTGACAATAACTGTGAAGATGGTGAAAATGTATTATTATTAACACATATGCATGATTATACTGTAAATAATAAAGTAACTGTAGTAAAGTTATAGTTGCAGAATCTCTCTCCTCCTCCGTTCACTTTGAATTGAATTTGTCAAAAAGTGAAAAAACACACAAAACTGTTTTAAAGTTGAATTTGATTGATTATTATTTTCAATTTTTTCTAAATAATACTGCATTAAAATGGTTGTTATTGTGAATTATACAATGATAATTGTGTAATGACCATCTTGTGTCATGAAAGCCCTAGTGAAAATACACTCACCGGCCACTTCATTAGTTGCACCTTGCTAGTACTGGGTTGGCCCCCATGTTGCCTTCAGAACTGCTTTAATTCTTCCTGTCATAGATTCAACAAGGTGCTGGAAATATTCCTCAGAGGTTTTAATCCATATTGACATGATAGCGTCACACAGTTGCTGCAGATTTGTCAGCTCCACATCCTAAAGGTGCTCTATTAGACTGAGATCTGGTGACTGTGGAGGCAGTCAACTCATTGCCATGTTCAAAAAACCAGTTTGAGATTATTTGAGCTTTGGTGTGTTATCCTGCTGGAAACAGCCATCAGAAGATGGGCACACTGTGGTCATAAAGGGGTAGACATGGTCAGCAACAATACTCACGTAGGCTTAATTTATACTAAGAAGCCCAAAATTTGCCAAGAAAATATCCCCCACACCATTACACCACCACCTCCAGCCTGTAATACAAGGCAGGATGGATGCATGCTTTGATGTTATTTACACCAAATTCTGACCCTACCATCCAAATGTGGCAGCCTAAATCGAGACTTATCAGATCTGGCAACTTTTTTTTTTTTAAGAAATCCTCTGTTGTCCAACTTTGGTGAGCCCATGTGAATTGTAGCCTCAGTTTCCTGCTATTAGATGACAGGAGTGGCACCTGGTGTAGTCCTGTGCTGCTGTAACCCATCTGCTTCAAAGTTAAACGTATTATACATTCAGAGATGCTCTTCTGCATACCTTGGTTGTAACAAGTGGTTATTTGAGTTACTGCTGCCTTCCTATCAACTCGAAGCAGTCTGGCCATTCTCCTTTGACCGCAACAAGGCATTTTCACTCAGAGAACAGCCGCTCACTATTTTCTCTTTTTCTGACCATCATCTGTAAACCCTAGAGATGATTATGTAAGAAAATCCCAGTAGATCAGTAGTTCTGAAATATGCAGAGCAGCCTGTCTGGCACCAACAAACATGCAACATTCGAAGTCACTTAAATCACCTTTCTTTCCCATTCTGATGCTCGGTTTGAACTTTAGCAGGTCATCATGACCATGTCTACATGCATAAATGCACTGAGTTGCTGTCATGTGATTGCCCCATTAGATTCTTGCGTTAACGAACAGTCGTACCTAATAAAGTGGCTGGTGAGTGACTATCCAAAAGGTCAAATGTCAAGTCTGAACGGACATGTTTGTAAACTGCAATTTGAGAAGTCAGTAGAGGCACACAATTCTAGTTTTAAATTCAGGCTAACATGCGTTACATTTTCTAGTCTTAAAGCATACGGTGCAAAGTATTAAAGAGGAGAAACATTTTTGAAAAGCAGCTGGCAGAATGTTTTTTTCTACTGTAATTTTGAAAAAAAATATAGTGATGTAAGTAGAAAATGAAAATGTCAAAATTTACATGAGCTGAACCACCCCATCATAATGAATGATCTTTAACTTTTTTCCATACAGGAGTTTCATGAAAGCCTCCACTCTCTGCTGCTGTGGCTGGCTCACGCAGAGAGCAGACGCTACGCAGTGGACATCAGCCACCCAGACACGACTCTTACAGCGCTGCAACAACACAGCAACACACTCACTGTAAGCAAAGAAGCATGTTTGGTTAACCAACAAAAAAAGAAATGACAGCTAAAGTAGACTACTGTTCTCACGGATCGGCTGCTGACTTTATATTTGAGGGGCAGTATTCAATGTCTTTACACTGAGCATGTGAAGTCAAAAAGGTTTAACAAGTCACTTATTTGGGAGTGTAGTTCTTTGAAACAGCGGAGCTTGCCGCGCCATTCAGTCCACTATAAATAATTACCATTTTGTTTGTGGTCTACAGGCTCTACAGAAGGAGCTACAGGACAGGCAGGCTCATCAGGCCTCCCTTCAGGCTCTGTGGTCTCAGCTCCAGCCTGAAGACGGGGCAGAGGAGAGCGACGAGGCCCGGGAGAAACTCCACGTGACGGGCAGCAAGCTGAAGCTGCTCCTGAAGGAGGTGGACGGTGACCTCAGCAACCTGCAGCAACGTCTGGTAAAAGCTCAAAATATTTTCTATCTGCACATCCATAAGCTGTCCCTGAGATTTTATAGTATATTTATGTAAACATTAATTTACCTCAGGACTGTGAATCTGCAACAGCTGCCCAGTGTCAAAATGTCTCTCAGGAGGCTGCACATTCAAAGAAAGGCTCCTCCACTCAAAGGTATGTAGTGGTACAGGCTAACGTTTGTATTTCATGTCTTCCTGTAATAAATGTCATCAATGTGTTGTGCAGAGAGAAGAGGGAATCCTCTCCTCCTCGATCCTTCTTCTACCGGGCCCTGCGTGCCGCCTTCCCCCTTCACCTCCTCCTGCTGCTCCTGCTACTCCTGCCCTGTCTGATTCCCATGTCGGAAAGCGACTCCAGCTGCACCGTGGCCAACAACTTCGCCTGGTCCTTCTACCCCATGTTGCATTACACCAACGGCCCACCACCCACCTGATTGTAATATTCACTGGAAAATAGAAATTTTCTAAAGAATACAAAGAAACATGTGTCATCTTTTGTTATGTTTAATCTCCCAAAGTCCGAAATCTGTAAAGATTTGACAGCAGCTTAAGTATCGATATTCCCATAGATATTCCCTCTTTTGTTTTTCCATCAAGAAAAACATCATGCAAACAAACCGGCTTTGAATTATTTAGTCTAATAATACAGAGGTTTTGACATCATCCAGGAAATCAATCACTGTAGCCACTAGGGGATCGCCTACACAAATTTTAGCAGTCATAGATGAGGTGTTGACAGTGAGACGTAGAATATCAGGTAAGATAGTTTTAATATTCCAACATGAGGATTATCATCAGATGAAGGAATAGTCAACAAATATATTTCCAGTGAGGTACAGTAACTGATCAGTCAGTCCATTATCCTATTAATCTGGTAAGAACAAGTAAATCACAGCACGAAAAAACAAAGCTACATATAATGAATAATTCGGTCTAAAGATGACGAGGGCACAGTCGATTTTCACAGTACACTGAAATAAAGAAGTCGACTCAGTTTGACAAGTGAAGCCAATGCAGAAGTGCCTTAAACCTGAGTTCTTTCTAATTCGTTGGTCTTTTTTAACAGAGCATGATGCTCATTTTGTACATAAAGGTCCTACTTGGAGTAAAGTACACATCAAGGGAGCGTGCCTACCATATGAGCATGCATCGTCTTCCATTTCAGAACATCAAGAAAAACTAAGCAATAGGTGGCTACGACCATCTTTTACATACAGTCTGATTTTCAGTGAACAAACTGTTGCTTTTTCTGTTTTTTTGTTTTTTGTTTTTTTTTAATCCAACCAGCCATTGATCTCTTGTGTTTTTGAGATTTGCATGTTTATATTTCGGTTACATCATGAACTCTTCACATTTCATTTTGTGTTTTCCTGCCTGCTAGACCGAACTTTGCAGAAGAACAACACTGATTGGATTTTAATGTATTTGATAAAAGGCCAGCTAAAAGTATTTTTTTTTTTAACACATTCTTGTATATTGTGATTTTTGTAGATGTGATTTTGTTTTGAATAGATTGTGAGCAGATATTTCCACACCTTCCCTTGCACTGCTGAGACACTGTAGATTTAGCATTATGTTTATGTACAGAATGTAATAATATAATGCTTATTTATAACTTCAAAAGGTGGATTTATAATCCACATTTTTTTTCTTGTAGTAAATGATGACTGTTTTAAACAGACTGGCTTGTTATTTTTTGGGGGGGGATCTTCCTTTAAGGACATGTCAACATGTGAATTGAAGAAACCAAGAATCAAACCTCTGGCTTTCCTATTGGTGGACAACCTGATCCACCCTTTGACCCATGGCTACCAATCAGGAGAAATAGCAAAACTTGGCTAGAAACACTACAACACAGCTTAAAATAATGAGTACTCCGAGAGCGTAAACCTCCACCAAGGAAGCTCAGACTCTGGGCAGCATTTACTTTTAAGGAACTAGTATTTTTATTTTGTATATATTCATTTTGTTTTCTTTGTTCTTTTTAAACGTCCTTTAAGAAGTTTGTAGTTCACTAAAAATCAGATAAGGGTAGGATGACAGTTTTAAAGTTTTAAATTACACAAACATTATGTAGGAGTAGGTAATGGATCAAAAGTATATATTTGTAAATAACTTGACATTTATTAACTTAATTCAATTTTTAATTTAATTGTATTTATATAGCGCCAAATCACAACAACAATCGCATCAAGGCGCTTTATATTGTAAGGTAAAGATCCGACAATAATACAGAGAAAACCCCAACAATCAGACGATCCCCTATGAGCAAGCACTTGGCGACAGTGGGAAGGAAAAACTCCCTTTTAACAGAAAAAAACCTCCAGCAGAACCAGGCTCAGGAAGGGGCAACGACCTGTTGGGGGTGAGGGGAGGAAGACAGGACAAAAGACACACTGTGGAAGAGAGCCAGAGATTAATAATAACTAATGATTAAATGCAGAGTTGTATATAAACACATGGTGAGTGAAAAGAGGTGAGAGAAGGAGAAACACTCAGTGCATCATGGGAAGCCCCCAGCATCCTAGGCCTATTGCAGCATAACTAAGGGAGGATTCAGGGTCACTTGATCCAGCCCTAACTATAAGCTTTATCAACAAGGAAAGTTTTAAGCCTAATCTTAAAAGTAGAGAGGGTGTCTGTCTCCCGAATACAAACTGGGAGCT
>VUQS01047451.1:0-13257 GCA_015108495.1 Heterochromis multidens
TATATATATATATATATATATATATATATATATATATATATATATTATGGAGCTATGTTGGTATTTGCTATTGATACTTATATATAGAAAATGATTAGAGTTTGCTTTGATTTAGACCTTATTGAGTTACTTTATTTTATTCTTTCTAATTTTAGTTATTTATTTATTGTTTATTTGAGGTCTTTTTTTTTTACCTTATTGGGATATTTGTTTATTCTATTGTATTGAGTTACTCTGCTTTATTAAGTTATTATTTTATTTTTCCTGTTTTGTACCATGGCCATGAAAGGTTAAACGGACCGCAACTTAAGAAAACACCAGCAAATAGAAAAATGCTGCAAAAGCACACAACGGAAGTTGAATAAAATATAGAAAACCCCCACAAATAATAATAATAATAATAATGGACATAAATAATAATAATCTTAATAATAATGGTAATAGAGGTAATCCTATTACTTTTATATTATCTGATGACCTTAGTATATTACAATTTTTTTTCCTGTGACGTTATCACCAGGTGCACTATGCAAACAAACACAATTTTTATTTTAATTAATAAAATGTTTTTAGAACATACAAATATATATATATACACATGTGTGTGTATTATGGAATGCTGTTTAGGAAATTATTATATATGTATTACGATAAAAGTCTGAATATATTGATTGGTTGAAAGTCGGAATATATTGAATGTAAGTCTGAATATATGGAAAGAAAGTCTGAATATATTGAATGAAACTCAAATATATAGAATGAAAGTCTGAACATATTGAATGAAAGTCTGAATATATTGAATGAAAACTGACTCTCTGTCACCATCTTGTGTTTTAGATGTGTAATATTATAGCATATGATGTTGCTACAAGAAGTAGCTATATGAATAAGTCAGCAGGGGTTCAGTACATTTGGTCTTCTATGATGAAACAGTGACTAAATTTTGTCATCAGTAGTACAATACTGAACCCTGTTACTAGTATTAGTTTGGACAGTAGATGCATTTTCCATAGTGCTATGTCTTCATTACTTAGGAATGCTGCTTTCCCTGCTGACTTATTCATATAGCTACTTCTTGTATATCATATGCTATAATATTACACATCTAAAACACAAGATGGTGGCAGAGAGTCAGTTTTCATTCAATATATTCAGACTTTCTTTCAATATATTCAGACATTCATTCAACATATTCAGACATTCACTCCATATATTCACACTTTTCTAATATATATATAATAATTTCCATATTTTTATATATATATGTATATATATATATATATACACACACACACACGTATATATATGTCCCCTGTGGGCGGTCTTTATCCTACAAGCTCGGGTCCTCTACCAGAGGCCTGGGAGCTTAAGGGTCCTGTGCAGTATCTTAGCTGTTCCTGGCTAATTTTCAAGGAGATTATGAGAGACTAATATGAAACAATGGTAACATTAAAATATGTAGTGGACTATTAATGAAAGTGATTCAAAAGGAATTTTTTGGGGTTTGCAAAAACTGAATATGTTCTTGATAAATCTGATGAAATATGTTTTAAGGATAATCTGAGGATTATAAAGTAATATCGAAATAATAGTAACAGGTTTTCTCAGGTTAACTTAAACTGCAATTAAGGTAAAAATTCTGCAATATCATTTCCTCATAGTCACATAGAACAACCACTAAACAGCATCTGTTGAGCTCCCTATCACTTGGCGAGTGCATCTAGGTTCAGCTGAGGGGTTCATTGTATATAAATCTCAATTTCACTTTTACATTATCTTGTTTACTATAAAACATGTGCATAAAGTTTTATCAGAAGAGGAATTTGCACTTGAGATGAGTTTTGTGAACATATAGGGTACAACAAAATTATTCAGTGCAAAATACAAATATTAGACATTCATCTCAGCAGCAGCAGCTCTTGAATTGGGATCTTCAGGGCACTCAAAAAGTATTCACAATGTTCTGCTGTATCAGAGAGCACTCAGAGAATCTAAACAGGGGCAAGATTTCTGCCAGGGAAGGAACATCTTCAGAGCAATCAGAATTACAAATGAATATTAAAATTATTGCAAGGTTGACAATTTGAAAAGCCAAGTATGTAAGAAGAGAATCACGGTGGTGGAGGGAGCTGTAGCTGCAAATTGTGAGGAAATGGTGAGAATTGTAGGGTGATAATGTCCAGGCTCTAAATCTGAACATGTTTTTATACCTTTCAATCCCTTTGAACCTCCATATTTAATATTGGTTGGTCTATACAAATAAAACTGAATTGAACTGAATTGCATAAATATGGCTGCACGTTATTGGATGGAAGCTGTGGCTGATAATGAATGAGCCTGTGGTTGCTCATCAGCTAATGCAAGCTAAACTTCACTCTGCTGCCTGAACAAACACAATTCCACATTCAGGTTTTCATAACAAGTTTTGAGCCCCTTTCAGACACACATCCCTTCCCAGTAATCTGACTTGTGTAATGTCTGAATATTCCACCTTTTCATGTGTTTTCAATAAATGTCACAACAGCAATCTCACCAAGTCAGCACTTGTAACCCTAAAACCTTTGCAGTGAAATACATCTGATTGAAGGCAGTGAAACTGATCGGCACACACAAGATTTAAGCACTTTGGTTATACTATTCAATCTCATGTACTAAGTGTCAAATACTGCACACACTGTGGCTCTTTCCAGAACAGCTCCTGCATATCTAAATAAAGCTAAAAGAGCATTAAGATATATTTCTTAATAACACTAAACAGCCTCCCAGCATTTCCAGAAAACTTATTTTTTCAGATCCAAGTGACCCTGTGGCGTATTTACCAGTCATGCTGATGACATTAGTCGTTTTCACACATGCAGCTGAAAATGGCGTTACCTCAGGCAGGCCACAAAGCCAAGTTCAGCATCAATCCTGGTCGGCTCACCTTAGTGCAGGGTCACATCAGCTACTGTAATAGCCCTGCTGATACTACATAACAAATGAACACATTTATATAGGGTGTGTTATTTGGCTCCACATCGACATTTCTAGACGCTACCTTAAAGAGCTGACTGTGGTTGATGCAGTCAGTCTTTACCCTGTCAGCTACATAGTGGGTTTAGTCTTCATTACTAACATTGTCCTTTTCATACAGATTGGCATTTCCTAGAAGCTGGTGCCAAAATGAAGCCTGAGCTGCATTTCTATACACTGCTGAGTAAACAGATTTCCCCATAATTCTGAAAAACAATGATGCTGTTCACTCTTAATTTTCCATGTTAAACTGACTCTAAACACGCAGGATGTATCATTTACAGAAAATCTACTGAGCTTAGTTTGTGTTCATGTCAACAGCAAGAGCAAAAGTACAACAGCTGTGAGCGCTGTGCCAAAACTCTGGCTAGGTCCTGGGGGCCACCATTGATTCTTTATCCTGTGTGTTTATAGATAAGCATATTTTTGGCCCTTAAAACTTGTAATATAATGCTGTGCTGTGTCTCATTACCGGACTCACACAGACTGTAGATGTATTACAGGCAGCATTTGTCTTATCATTCCGTATTTCTTGAGCTTTCTGGTACAGCTGAGATGGAGTAATTCCTTAAAGTAATGATGAGGGGCAGTGAATCTTTTTTTTTTTATATATATTATTGTTATTATGTTATACCTTTTTTTCTACTTTCATGCTGATTTGCCTTTACCTTTATATCTCACTATAATAAATGGTTAGAATTTGCCATACTGTATGGATCTTTCAGCAAGATGTGTAATATTAAACTGTAGAATATGTTCTTGGTCCCTTTCAAAAAATATAAATTATTATTGATTTTTTTTTCTTTACGTGATTACAGTTTGGTTGGCTTTAGGCACAAAACTATTTTCTTTGGTTCCCTGTAAATGTCTGTTTGTTCGGCTGACTGGCAGTGTAATTATATGAGAGAAAACAATGTGTGGATCAGTGTAAGGGTCATGTCTGGGTCTCAGAGGTTATCCATTACCACTGGGATTGTAACAGCTGTACTTCACATGTAGCAGCTGTCTTTACTGGTTAATCCCAAACAAGTCCAGATGCTGTATTTTGGTCAGTGATGTACTGAAATGTCATGACTGCTTTTCACCTTTCTGATACAGTCTTAGCAAACAGAAGCAGAAACACAAAATGCTTCAAACTTCTTTTATATCTTTTTTCAAACAATTTCTTTGATTGCTTTAGTTGTTTTAAATGTAAAATATTTTATATTACAAATGATATCAGCTTCATTTGAATTGAAAAAGTATATTAATTTCTGAATGTCCTGTATATGATTGATTGGATTCCCCACATCGCAGGTGCAAACTGAGGAAATGAGCTTTCCTCTTAAGAATATCTGGGGTCTCCCTTAGAGGTAATAAACTTGATTCAGGTAGGGCTCAGAGTCCTCCTCCACATCAAAAGGCATCTGAATCATGTCAACTCCCCTAATGCCTCCTGGATGAGGTGAGGTTTTTTGGGCATGTCCAACCAGGAAGGCCCCGGGGCAGACCCAGGACACAATAGAGAGATCATTTCTCTCAGCTGGCTTGGAAACAACTTGGTATCTTCCCAGAAGAACTGGAGAAGGTGGCTGTGGAGAGGGAGGTATGGGCATCTCTGGCCAAAATGGATGGATGGATGGATGTTTTGAATTCAGGTTTTCTATGATGTGAAAATGTTCCAAAGAGCTTCTCGTCATTTCAGGAATGTTTAGCATGTCACTCTCCAGGTATCTCCATGAAGGTTCACTGAAGTTTAAATCAGGTGAAATCAGGAGGAAGGTTCATGACAGTTAGTGCTCCCTGGTCTTCAATTTTCCAAAGCTTTAAGGTGTGTTTGGGTTCATTATCCTGCAGCCTTAGGAACCCTTCTCCTCAAAGATGCAAACCAGAAGAAGGAGCATGTCTCTGAGGAATGGGGTGGTGGTCAGAGTAGAGTTGGTTCACTGCAGGTGTCCAACTCCAGGGCAACAATACTCTCACAGACATGAACATTCCTCCCAGCAGTTTTCCCTGTGGGTTTGATTAACTACTGTGGCATTCTCTTTTCAGTTAGTTTTCCTACATTCACCATTTTTTTGGAATTCATCACTAAATAGGACTTTTTCCATCATCATCCATGAAACGCTGGAGTTACCTAACCCAAGTTTGGCCCTGTTTCCTCTCTGGAAAAGTGGTTTAGAGATACTGCTCATCCTCTGAGACCAGGCTGATAGGTATCTTATTTTTCTTGCTAGTAAATTCTGTACGTGTGATGAAGGTGTTTTTCTGTTTCTCTGGAAAAAAATCATTGTGATTACTGCCTGATCCTGCATTGGAAATAACTGATTAGGTTTTTGAGCTCAATACACTTCCCTCTTAGAAACATTCTCTCAGACATGGTTTGCTGCAGACAACACATTGATTTCTGACCCATTGCTAAGTTTCAATGCCTAGTTTCCTACTACCAAAAAGAGGACTCGTTCGAATTGTCAAAAAAAAGGCCTCCCTTTGTCTTTTCCTAAACAATTTTCCTCAACCTTGATTGACAACATGAACCACAGGAAAGATGTAAAGGATAATTCATAAGAACTTAGGAAAAGAGAGTAGAAGTGGCCAAAGAATCAGTAACAGTAATTATATTAGGAAACATATTAATGTGATGGCAGATGTTGTTTTTGTGGGTCTCCCATGTTGAAACTACACCGTCCTGAGATGGAGTACAAAAAAAAAAGCATCTTAAGTACTTTGCCTCATGTATTCTTATTGTTTTATGCAGGCTGTATAAAGGTTGACAACCCAGTGAAAAATATAATTTCATTAGCAAGGTGAAATTAAATTAAATGGCTATATAAAGAAATGCTGCTCACCCCCGTCCACTCTTCCTGCTGAAGAACTCATCCACTTTACCTCATCTTTGAATAAAAATTAATTATTATCCTAAAAGCTGGCAAAGCATCAACACCCAAAATAAGGACCAATACAAACTGAGTTACACTACAGCCTTTACTTTGATCATATTTAATATTGCTCATTGTCTTTATTTATAGAGGACATTTCTAAACCTGCATTACAAAGTGCTTGACACAGGAAACAACTTTAAACAAACAGATTTTCATTGAGCAGGGATCCTTTCAAAGTTTAACAAACTGTTGAAAGTTCAAAATGAATATACACATTAGCAAGTTATTGTATGAGATAGTAAAACAGCAGCAATTTATCAGTTTAATTAATCTGCAACACTTTTCAGCTATGCTGATTGTTTGTTTTCGTGGGCTGTCAGTTGGTGCATTTTTGGAATTCTTTGCATGGCATCATCTCCTTTCCCTTCATAAAGGATGTCCAGGCGGTCCAGGAGGTAATAAAGGAAGAACTGAAGCACTGTTCCTTCATATTTAGAGAATTCAGCCTTATTATGGCTGCCACACTGATACTTAGGGATCACTTCACTCATTGAGGAACCTTCCTAAGCAAAATTGACTGTTTGTCTGCAACCTCAGTCAGGAATGTCCTGCTGGAAACATGAATCACAGCTCCAGCCACATATATATTTAAGGTTTTGCTTGCCATGCATCTCTTTGTAGCTGATGGTTGGTCCCTACTGAATATTCAAGGCAATCCTTAGCAGGTGAATAAAGGCTTCAGGTTGACTTGAACTTGTAATGAGTCAATCAAATCCACCTGAGTGTCTTTTTAATGTGAAAGGATATAGCTCAAGGAAAGCTAACCTTTTGTAAAGGAAATATTTGTCATTGCCACTAATCTGCTTTAGTTAAATTTCTGACCAAGATGTTACAAGTCAGAATTTGTGTTTTCAAGTGTCTCTAAATCCTCAGACTTTCTGATTATTGCCAGGTTTATGGTTTATGTGTGGGATAGAGTTTTGTTTGTTTTTTCACTTCTGGACTTCACTTTAACATAGCACATCACCCTGTGGACATTTTGCTATTTATGTTTTCATTGCTCAGATGGGTGGACTAACAGACTTAAAATCTTACAGCTGTATTATGCATTGCAGATTACATAAATTAGCCTGCGTAGAAGAAAACAGATCGATGACATGAAAAAGTGCTGCAGCAAAACCACAACCCCTCCAAAAATACTGACATAATTTTTTTGAGAATTATCAACACAATTGTCATTTAATGTCCAGCACTATAACATCTCAAATCAGCACATACCTACGGGAGAGAAATTAATATTTAGAGCTGATAAAAAGGAACTCATTCCAGTGATCTTTAAAACATTACCATAGGTCTCTCCACTGCTCTGCACTTGTCTCCTTAAATAATGTAATGTTCTTATCTGAAAAAGTACAAGCTAAGACTCTAATGTATAAGTAATGTCCTACGTCTGTAACCCGATGAATAATAAATCACCTCAACTTTTTCTACCAGGCTTGTGTGGACTTAAGTAATGGTCACTGTACACGGCACATGCTACACATGCAGCTGCAATGTCGGAGTTATTTTAAGAGAGTAGATAGGAATTCTCCTGAATAGAGCTTAATTTAAGACTATGCCATCAAAATCTATCTTTAAGTTACTCTCTTTGAAGTGAGTGCCTACCACAGGGTGTCATTTTGTGCCACCAACTGTGTTTCAGTCAGAAAGAGTGGAGAATCATAAATGATCAGTGTTTTTTTGGTGAAAGTGTTTATAAGCCATGATCAATGAGCTCAGTGATTTGTGCTCTTTTTTAAACTCTGTAAAAAATGTTGTATTGTTGAAAAAAAGGATGAGCTGTGAGTGCATAGTGCATGGTCACTTCATGTGCAACTGTATCAACTGTTTAAAAATCTTTTTATGTCTAACATAGGCATGATTTATTTTATATATTTTTGTACAGTCTGTATATCAAGATTATCTCAGTTGGAAATGAGTGAGCTGGTGAACATACTCATTATACCCTCTTTTTATCTAGTAGAAGTGATCAATCTCTCAAGTAGGCGATTTAGGCTGGCTGAATGCATTAAAGTGGTTCAATCAACATGGTATATGATAAACATGGCACCCACAGTGGAGCGTATAAAGTAAAATGTAAATAATAATAATAATAAAAAAATAAATAAAACTAAACTGAAGAAACACCAAGAAATAATAAGAGCACATATGACTATACGTAAAACATCAAAAGGCACATAAAAGGGAGAGGAAACATCATAAAAACATGACTGATTGTACATACTGTATACATATTATATCGACTGCTGTGCATAATCTTAGTTAATGGGAATTGGTTTCGGTGCACTGCACATTAGCAAACACACATAATAACCACATATAACACAATATAATCCCAGAAGACAACGGCACAAAAAGCACACTGCTATAATTAAAATAAATTGCTTCAGGGTAAGTGTTACCACATTTTTACCCGAAAGAGTAAATTAAATAGATTAATTTAAATAGAAGCACCATGTCACGATACTGCAGCATCATCTTGGAAAACACAGCAGATGGGCTGTGTGACCTTGAATAGTTACAAAGGACAGACTCGTCCTACAAGGAAATACAATATTCAGTATAAGGAAACTCCTGTTGGTGGCTGAATAAATAGTTTGACAGAGAGTCATACAGTCCTTACCACATACCCCTAAAACCTCTCTGGCAGCATTTGTTTTCCTGTTGCTTCGTTTGTACTATATAATGATGCATTTTGAATGCTTAAGTGACCATATTTGGACAAAAGGGTGCCACGCTATACTACAAGCTAACTCTAGAAAACTAGCATCCATTGACTATATACATCTATCCACCTGTCCCTAATGGTAAACCTTAATGGTGAGTTAATAAAAAAATTAATTTAAAAATACATACCATAAAGTTGTTATGTTTGTGGAGGTGAAGCCTGAGCTTAGCTCGAAGGTTAGCTGCTTGATATGAACAGGGCCAGATTTTTATACTACACCACCCTCACAATCTGCTCCACTTGTCTAAAAGAGAACAGTGAAAGCTCTCTGTTCATTGATAATCATTCACATGTCAGCCTCATGTGGACAGACCGTAGTTCTATGAAAAGATGTTTTTCTTTAACATCTCCTTTTGTATCTAGCTTGAAGGAGAAATGTCACCAAACCCAGCTGGGCTTCATATCCACAAACAAATATCTGACATATGTTTGACACAAAGATTGCATTCCTCAGTCTTTGTGAAGAACACCAAAAGGAGAGAAACGCATACAGCATGTGCCTTAAAAAACCCGGCCACTTCACTGACAACCCCTAAAATACTAATAATCCCTTGAATTCTCTCCCAGGTGAGTATTTATTGCCGTTCAGTAAACAGCCATACAAAGGACTGCTTGAAGAAATAAGCAAGCCTTTGGTAATGATATCTCCCCCTTCCAGTGTTTGTGTTTAGTGAGCCACAAGACTCATTGTAATTTTCCTTTGAAAGCAGCAGATTTATTTGGGTTTTTAAGTGTCCAGCTCCAGTGCCTGCTGCCCACATAACTGCCATAACTGTCAGAAAATAAAAGATTAATTCTGCCAACCGACTGCAGGCAGAGGAGGAACAACAGCATTCAGTACTAACTATAGAATCCTATAATAGTGTGTCACATTTCCTAAACATGCACTTCAGGAAATGGTAATGACAGAGCAGATATAATATATTTGTGCCTAAATCGTAAGACTCTTGGTCTGTTTTTAAAGTATCAATAATAATAATAATAATAATAATAATAATAATAATAATAATAATAATAGTTATTTTTTGATATATGTCCACATTTTGTGGAGCTCTTTCTGACCTGGGACTGATTATGATATCTAAACATGTCCCATTACGGGAAATTTTGTTCTTAGAGCATTTTATATATTTTAGATAGAGCTGTGCAATGTTGTGGGATAGTTTAGGGATTCTCCTAATTCAGGATGACAAGGGTCACTGTGCACAAAGCAAGGTCTGTAAAGTAATGCTTTTCTTAGACATCTATGAAAATAAAACTTCATTTATGGTCATTTATGCATGTTTACAAACCATAGTTATCTTTTATTGTTGCATGACCTCTACAGGCTTTGTGAGACAGCATCAGTTGTTCTAGAAAATGTTCCAAAATTACATGTGGTCAACTTACAGCATTATCTAGTAGCCAAAATAATTATCAAAGCAGGGGCAAACAGAGGAAGTTGGATGCAATACTTATAGGGCCAGTATGCAAAGAGAGGAGGTTGGGGTGGATGGATGAGTTACCAAAACACTGAGCTTAAATACACGACAACACTGTTTGTTTCAAATGTTTCAAATCGATCATCAACATTTCTTTAAACCAGTTATTGATATTGTGGGGATTGAAGAGTGAACGTTTTAAGCTTCCCAAGTTGACAAAAACACTGCTTTAAAACATAACTGTTCTTTAACTTTGCTGCATCTTTATTGTTCTAAGCATACTGATGAAGGTACTCTAACTTAACAAACATCTGTTTTAACCCCAGCCATCATCATTACCCAAACCAAATCTTTACCAGAGCATTGGTACATGATCATTTATAATAGTTTGTGGTATTTCATTTATCCTACTGTCTCTGTTTGAATCTAATATTTCAAATATTTAATTTGAAATAGTTTTCCCACTGCTGAATCACCTGATCTTCCCCACCTGTCTGCTCATTAGTCCTTCAGTATGTTACCACTAGTTATGTCAGATCAGTTAATTTTCATCCTGAATCCTGGGCTCTGCTTCTGCTTGCTTTCTCTGCTTTGTCTGTCTGCCTATAACCTTGTAAGAAACTTTCTGATTTGAACTTCATGTTATGTTCTACCTGCCTTGTTTTGCACTGCAGGTTTACACTTGTGTCCTTATTTCTGAGATGCGAAACTATGGTGTGTCTCTTGCCATGGATATGCTCCTACAGGTTGTATCTGACCAGCTGTAACTGGCTTGCACAGAGTCCTGACCTCTTCACTACCCAACACCTTTGGAATGAGGTGGAACATCAACTGACAGCAAACCCTTAGTAACCTCACTAATGCTCTTGTGGCTGAACACTCTACAGCTAAACAAGAACTGTTACACTTGATTCTGGAAAATCTTCTCTTACTTATATTCAGTACAGCTCCATAACTTCAGATAAAAATAGTTACAGTAGTCAGTGAGAGACACTGGTTATGCTTAATAAAAAGGCACACACTGATATATACTTCTTAATTGGCTTAATTGGCTCCCAGATACTTTTAGAAATGATTTTAAAATTCTGTTCTTTGATTTGATGACATTTAGCCACTTCAAGTGAGGATGCTTGATGACGACAGCGAAATAACAGCTGGCGATGTAAGTGGACAGATCCCGAGTTAAACTATTCTCAACTTCAAAACAAGCAATTGAAGTGACTGCAAATGAGTCATTGATTGACACATGATAGCATGATAAATACATTAGAGGGCTACCTAGGCAACCAGAGCCTGGAATGATGTTGATGACCAACCATCAGCGACAAATGGTCCAAGTCTCCTTACCTCACTAAACTTTTTAACTTGCACATGCCCACAAGCTTACTGAGGTCTGCCGAGCAGATGCCCCCAGTGGTCCTGAGGTCCACCTTAAAGCACAGAGGTGACCAGGCCTCTGCAGCTACAGCTCTTAAATTGTGAAACAGCCTGCCGCTTCCTCTCAGTACTTTATCAACACTGGACATTTTAAAAACCTGTTATGTTCTTTGGCTTTAAACCACACTGAGTCTTGACATTCTTTTATTTATTATTTTAAATATTGTATAACTTGGTTCTTTTGAGCTGTACAGCAATTTGGTAAAAAAATTAATTAATTAATTAATGTTCTTCATTGTTTTCCACAGAATTAGACTGTTGTAGTGGCAGCGAGGCAGGGAGTGCACTCCCATGCTTTTCTAAATATAACAACAAAAACTACTCTCCATGTTTGTGACAATAAATAATGGCACAATAATCATCTGCCTCCCTGGTCAATTCCACATCCTGTGGAAGAAACTCCACTGTCTTGGACTACAGCTGGTGACTGAATTCTGCTCTGTAACCTCTGTGAACTCAGCACTAGCCGTCCAGTGACTGTGGGTACTGGTTAGAATAGCCCAGCTTGCAGTACATCTCTAGAGCAGAACCAAGACTATCATCGCCACCTACATTCCAAGATGTTTGAGTTGGAGACTGTCCAACAGCTGGACTCGAGACTTGAGACAACTGAATGACGTCAAGGATCTCCACAAGAGCGACCTGACCGTAGAGGAACAATAGTCGAGAAAGGACCAAAGCTAGCTGATTAGCAGTATCTGAACTTTCAAAATAAGACTGAGGGGATTGTCCACTAGTAACTTTTCTGCAAATTGCACTAAATCTAACACTAAAAAAAGCATGTCTTATGCCTGTTGTGGTTGTGATAGTTGCTTCTAGGAGTTTTTATTTATTTGGAATGAGAGGAGAAGATTATCATAAAGAGTGCGTAATTGGCCCATTGGGTAGATGGCTGAAAACTGTGAGCATGGTGCCAAAACTCTGGTTCTGTCCTAAAACTCTTCACTCAGTCCTCACGCTGAGTGTTTATTTCTGCTCCTCAATAATACTGGGATTTTCATTAAACAGAGCAGAAATGAACTGAATTGAGCTGTCTTTTTCTCAGCAGTGCGCACACAGCGAGCAACGTCTCTCTATTGAATCTGTAACGAATAAAAGTGAAATGTCTGTCAAAATGTAGGTATTGCATGCTATGCAGCTAATGGGACTATGTTAGTGTGTTAGATTAATGTCTGAATGTTGCAATATGCTGGGGAAAAAACCCAGAGTGCATTTACCCACATGGCACAGTTACAGTATCTTCATTAACACAGAAACGGCTTGTGATCTAACAGCAAATAATGTTTTGTGTTCTTCTACACATTATACAGGTCAGCCATTAAACACAGATTCCAGGTTTATATGATGAAGTAGTTTGTAATAACGCAGCTCTCCTCTGCATAAACCCAGCGCCCCACCTGAGTCTCAGTCCCACAGAAGAGTTATTCCTTTAATAAAGAATATATTGATTCTAAATATGTCTCCTCTCATTTATCTGAATTGCCACACTGTTTTCAGAGAAAAACACATGCATAAAACCTGGGCTTATGCTGTATTATTTTGGTAATGTAGTAATGTAAGCCTACATTACTACTCAATTCCAATTCAATGTTATTTATATAGCGCCAAAACAAAACAACAGTAGCACTTTATATTGTAAGGTAAAGACCCTACAATAATAGATGGAAAACCCCAACAATCAGATGACCCTCTATGAGTAAGCACTTGGCGACAGGGGGAATGAAAAACTCCCTTTTAA
>VUQS01047452.1:0-15893 GCA_015108495.1 Heterochromis multidens
GGATGAAATCCTTGGACCCATTGTCAGACCCTCCACTGGTGCAGTGGGTCCTGGGTTCCTCCTGGTGCACGACAATGCCCGGCCTCATGTGGGGAGAATACGCAGGCAGTTCCTGGAGGATGAAGGAATTGATACCATTGATTGACCCCCCCGCTTGCCTGACCTAAATCCAATAGAACACCTCTGGGACTTTATATTTTGGCCCATCCGACGCTGACAGGTTGCACCTCAGACTGTTTAGGAGCTCAGTGATGCCCTGGTCCAGATCTGGGAGGAGATCCTCCAGGACACCATCCATAATTTCATTAGGAGCCCCGATGTTGTCAGGCATGTATACAAGCACGTGGGGGCCAAACAAACTACTGAGGACCATTCTGAGTTGCTGCAATTAAATTTCAGTAAAGTGGACTAACCTGCTGCATCATTGTTTCACTTTGATTTTATCTTTGAATTCAGCCTCTGTAGGTTGATCATTTTCATTTCCATCAAACAATGTGGCTCCTTTCATTCCTAACACATTACTCAGTCCAGATCAGTGTAGATAACAGCAGGATTTTTTCCCATTGAGATCTGATGTGTTTTCAAAGTGTTCCTTTCATTTTTTTGAGCAGTGTATAAAAGCCAACTAATGGGAAAGTCTTACAGATGTTGCCGCTGTGGTGGAATAAAATTCATAGTACACTCATTTCTACTTATACACACAAGATAAGTAAAATCCAAACCTGCCAAAGGGGCCATTAAACACCAGCAATGTGACCACACAATTATCTGCATCCAGTAAACTCCAGCTACTGGCCTTCAAATGTGTCTGCATCACATCAGTGAGAGGAAGGAGCTAGAATCCATCTCAGACACATGAACCCATTCAGGAAACCAAAGATCAGATCTGCTGCTAAAGAAAAAAAAATCTACAGAAAACTTCTTTAAGTGCAGGCCAGCTGTATTCATTAAGATCAGGTCAATGTAATCCAAAAAGCTACTTTAGGCTGCTCCCTTGTCACAGCAGGCAGGTCTATGTTTGATCTTGTCTGAGTTTTACACCAGATGCACTTCCTGACTCAACACCAAAGGGGATTTGGGTTAACCACAACACCATTGAAGCCACAAATCAGTGTAATCTAGTTAGGGTAAAAAAAAAAAAGAAAAGAAAAAGAAAAGAAAGGTGCACAAAGCAGGTGTTTTATTGTCTGAAGAGATAAACTGTTTGTTTTTTCTAAAAGAGAAACTTGGAGGAAATGTTTTAAATTAAAATTCTGAGCAGTATTAATGACTGAATCAAGACATTTCAGCCCTGTGAGCAGTTTTATCTTCAGGAGATCAAAACTCTCCTCAGTCCCATTTAACCTGACAAAAGTTGGTGTTGACTTTGTACTCCTAAAGAGGAAGAACACTGTTGTCTTAATGTGTTAAGGACAGAATAAAATCAAATTATAATCACGTCTGGCCTGCAGAAAAGTACAAACACTGAGCTCGGTGTGTTCGAGGGGCTGAAGTCTCAGTTATGTGCTGCTGCTGACACCTGCTGGAGAACCAGCAGACCTTTTAAAAGAAGAGGAGACACATTCATGGAGAAACTATCAATAACTTTAAATGCTTCACACTCAGGATAACTGATATATTTCTGTTTAGAGTTAAATAAATAGACTGCTCTAGCTGAGCACTCAAAGCTTCATTAACCCAATAACACACACATCCAAACAGTGCATTATTCTAAGCCTAAGCGCCTTGTCTTACATTCACACTCCAATGAATGGAGTATCCTGCCCAAGGTTACCTTGGTATGCAGGCTGGAGGAGCCGGGGTATCGATCCGACATTTCGATTGGTAGATGATTGAGCTACACCCATCGAGTGACCTGATCTCTCCAGTGACCAGGGGCCGAGTCATTGATGGAGAGCATAACTGATTGTTTAGTTCTTTTTACCTCACACTCAGTGTGAGCTCCAGTCTGCTGTCAGGGTGGGCAGCTTGGGAAAAAGTTTGGAAAATTCCTGTTCTGTGTGGAGCTTGTGTGGGTTCTCTCCGGGCGGCCTGGCTTCCTCCCACAGTCCAAACACATGCATGTTAGGTTACTGCTGATTCCAAACTGTCCACAGGTGTGAATGTGAGTGTGAATGGTTGTCTCTTTGTTTTAGCCCTGTTAAAGATTGGCAACCTGTCTGGGTGTACCGGTCCATGACTGTCAAAATAGGCTCCAGCACAGCCGTATCCCCGAATTGGATGAGTGGAGAAAGATGGATGGATGGATGGATGGTTAACTAGAAGAGGTTACTGTGGTTCAAAAATGACACAAATGAAAGTATGCTGTCTGTGTGTCTCTGTCTGCAGGTGCAGCAGTGAGGAGCTCACCTGGAGGTCTGCTAGCAGCTGCTGTGGTTCTTCTAACAGCGCTACACTGGCTGTGATTCACAGCAAAGGTGAGTTTGAACCATTTACTGACTTTTTTAGTATCTAACATGTTAAACAGGTGAAGCTGCAGGACAGAAGATGATCTACAGGATTTAAAATACAAACATAGATGTGTGGCTTTCCCATGTTGTATATGTAACATGACTGAAGGAAACAGCTGCTGTGCTTTGTTGCTTTTCCATTTTGCATACAGGACTTAAAGCTGCATTCATCTGTCTGTTTCAGCTACCTGAGGTAGACTGATCCACCCAGCCATGTTCTGCTGCTGATCCAGGGTCTGGTTTTGTTGGTGGAAAAGGAGTGATTATAACTCAACAACTGAAAACACTTCATGCCATGGAGACACTTCTACTTGTTATACCTCAGACTTTCTGGTTTTAATTGCACTTTACCTGTGCATCATCATAATCATATCATAAACACGATATTGACAGTGCCCCCCTCCTCCTGGCCGTCGCCTCAATAGGAAGTGGAGGTAAAAGAAGGCCAATCGTGGGGCAAATCACTGTGGCAAGTTGGGGGTGCAGACAGCAGTGTGGCTGATACGTGTGAATATTCAAAGCATACGTGTTAGAGAATTTTATATGCAAGTACTCTGTAATTTATTTTCCTTGAGTTATAGATATTTAGCTCTTCACATGGTCATGAAAGGTGCTCAGAGTTTGTTAGTTGGTGCTGGTGTGGGTTTCATGGAGTCCTGCTGTGTGCCAATAAGCTGGTGATTTCTTTTTACTTTAGTCTTACGGCTTATCGGTCCTTTCTTATCAAGCAGCACAAACCTGGATTATTAAACCCACTAAACTGAGGAACAAAACATCTCCAAACTCTTTGTCCAGATCTATCAAACAGTTACTGGATCATCAAACATGCCGTCATCATCTTAGGTCACAGTTTTAACTGGCTATCCATGTTTCTGTAATTGTGTTCATGTGCTTCTGTGTAACTCTTATTTAATGTTTATTTCATATATTAAAATTTTTTTTTAATTATTTATATGCTTCTTATATATCCTCAGATGTTTTTGCTTTAAATGTCATCAACCTGTAGGGACTGCAGATGAAAATGAGCCTGTATGACTAAATCTGGCACATCTACATGATGTAGATGCTCATCTTAATTCATGTGGACTGTCCCTTTTTAAATAAATCAAATATAAAAGTAAAGGCACTTATTCTGCAGAATAGTCAGTGTTACAGGGGTTAATATTCCTGCTGCAGATGTTGAGGCTGAGCTTTATTAAAATTCTTTAGCCTTTATTGTATAGTTTAAACTTCAGTGATGCATCATTTTCTATAAAATCATCTGTTTGTGGTGTGGCTGTGGTGATACGTGAGGACCACGTATCTCTAAAAATCAGCTTTTTATGAGCTCAGAAAAACAGGCCTACACCCTGATTAATAAAATATATTAATAATGTAATTAAAAAAATCAGAACAGAATGAACAAGCTAAATCAGTGTGTGATTATGTGACAGTCAATATTTACTATCTATCTGAAACTAAGTGCATCCAACCAACCAAGTATCTATGAGCTGATCTTAGTCTGTCAATGGCAATTTTAATTATATAGCACATTTCATCACATGTAAACTCAATGTGCTTAACACAGAAGGTACAAACATAAAAACCTGGGTAGGTTTATAATGTCTTAAGGCAGTGAAAAGAGCAAACCAGAACAAAACAAAGCAAAACTGAGCAACAGCACCTTTTACCTGTAGGCCTGGGTGAACAAAAAGGTTTGGAGTCTGTTTTTGAATGTATGCACAGATGAAACTGATCTCAGGTCAGCAGCAGCTTGTTCCAAAGAACAGACCACAGTAACTGAAGCACCTTCAGCACTGGGATCTGATCCTGGAGCTGATGACCTCAGAGCTCTGACTGGGTTATAAACACTGAGCAGGTCAGAGACGTACTGGGGGTCAAAGCATTGAGAGCTTTGTGAACTAATAGATGTATTTTAAAGGTAATTCTGTGCTGAACTGGGAGCCAATGAAGTGTAATTTCTGTGTACCTGTGAGGATTCTGGCTGCAGTATTCTGAATGAGCTGAAGTCGTCCAACTGATGATTTGGAGAGTCCTGCAAATAGAGCGTTACAATAATCTAACCTGCTGGATGTGAAAACATGGACCAATTTCTCAGAGTCATTTTGAGATAAGAATTTTCTAAACTTAGTTCTGGTGACCTTATTGATGTGGTTATTAAAACTGAGATCAGTGTCCAGAATGATACCGAGGTTCCTGCTCACTCGCTGAGTTTCAGAGACAGAGATGATAAATATGAACACATTTTCTGTCTCTGACTTTTTGGACCAACAACAAATATTTCTGTCTCATCTCTGTTCAGTTTCATCCAGCAGTTAAAGTGATCAGTACAGCTCATTAGTTTGTGAACAAAGATTAGATCATCACAGGAAAATGATAAGTACAGCTGTGTATCATCTGCATAATAATGGTAGGCTATATTATGATTCTTTATGACAGCACCAAGCAGGAGCATGTAAAGGTTAAAGAGTAATGGACCAAGCACAGACCCCTTAGGAACCCCTGATTGAATTTTGATTTGTGCAGATCTGAAACTGATAATTGAAACATAAAAACCTCGACCCCTTAGATACGATGAGAGCCAATCAAGAACCTGACCTGTTAAACCGACTGAGTCATGAAGCCTTTGAATTAAAATGTCCTGATCAACAGTGTGGAAGCAGCAGTGAGATCGATCAGAACTAAAACTGAAACTCTGTCTGAGTCACTGTTGATCTTCAGCTCATTGATGACTTTAGTCAGAGCTGTTTCTGTGCTGTGATTGGTTCTGAACCCTGATTGGTCCTTATCATAAAGACTGTGAGATGAAAGATATTTTGTTCATTATTATTTTGCTGAGGAAAGAAAGATTAGAAATATGTCTATAATTAGTAATTACCAATGGATCTAAGTGATTTTTCTTGAGTATCAGTGTGATTACAGCACATTTAAGAGAAACAGGGAAAATGTCAGACTGTAGAGAGCTGCTGATAATATTTACTAAATGATTTGTAAAACAGTGAGATACAGATTTGAATAGTTTGGTGGGGACGGGGTCGAGTAAAGAGGTGCCAGACTTTACCTGATGAATAACTTCTTTCAGGTCTTTAGAGTTTACAGGTGAGGATGTGGACACTGAGCTGTGGCAGTAATGTGATCAGACTGTGAGGGAGTGCTGGATAAATGACTGTGAGAGGCTCAAATATTACCTCTGATATTATAAACTTTGTTCTTGTAAAAAGAAGCAAATTCATCACATTTATTTATTGAAAGAAGTTCAGTTGATGGTTTTGGTTGGGTTAAGTAGTTTGTCAGTGGATGAGAATAAAAAAGCAGAATTAGACTGATTATTGTTAATCAGTTGGGAGATTTAAGATTGTATGATTTGATTTCATTGTTATAGCAGTAAAGTGCATTTTTTTAGATTTAAAAATTAATTTGTAGTTGATTTTTTTTTCCTATATTTTCTCTCAGCTCTCCTGCAGATTCTTTTTGCCGTCTTTACCTTTTCGCTGTTTCTCCAGGGAGCTTTAGGTGGACCGCGTACATTACAGTTCTGACAGGAGTAATATGATCAAAAATTTGAGAAATTGCATCAGAGAAATTATCCATCATTTCATCTCATTTCATCTCACAGTACTGGTAATGTGCACTTTGAAAATTCACTAATGAATGTATCAGCCGTGCTGACACTGATATAACGCTAATTGATAAATCGGTTTGTTTTGACAGATAAATAATAAACTTCTGAAAATCTGCAGTAATGATCAGAGATGGAAACATCTAGAACATCTGTGAGTGTGACATCGAGCCCTCTGGACCTTTTGCATGTGTGGGTCGAGTCATGCAATAAACTGATGTACTGTTTGGTGTCAGAGTTGTTGCTGTTGTCAGTGTGAATATTAAAATCATCTGAAATAATAATATGGTCAAATTTTGTTTTTTTAAAAGCTCACCAATTTCTTCCAGGAAGTCATGTCTCAGTCTAGGAGGATGATATATGAGGACTAACACAGCAGGAGATACAGAATTAATTATTAAACTTAAATATTCAAAACTCAGATAATTGTCAAATGACGAAGATTTACAATTAAAAATGTTTTTATGTATCACAGCGATCCCACCACCCCTCCTGTTTGTATGGGTGCATGTTCAGAACTGTAGTTAGTGGCTGATGTTTGATCAGCTCTGTGTCACCAGTGTCATCAAGCCAGGTTTCAGTCAGAAGCATAAAGTCCAGTCTATTGCTGGTAATGAGGTCATTAATAATAAAAGTCTTTGTTGCTAATGATCTGACATTAAGGAGGACGAGTTTTAAACTGCAGGGAGTGACAGAAGTATTAGTGGATGGAGACAGGGTGGGTTTAATGTGTAGAAGAGCAGAGGGTCTCTGAGGTCTGCTGACTGGCTTCCTGTTGGTGACTGGACTGTTGTTAATTATTACTTTAATATGAGAAAGTGGTTTGGGAAAGTTATATAGAGCTGTATTAGTAACTATAGACCATGAGGAATTCAAAGAGATCAAAGATACTTGGATTTATGTTATAAGATGAAACGCTCCCAATATGGGAATTTATAATGTTTACTCAGGGTCCTGTCGCCACATGAGAGGCAGCTGGAATAAGTGGGGATGGATTAGGGCTGGCATTAGGACCCAGATGATGTCAGTAGTACTGGGACTGGTCAGACTGAGTGGAGCGTGATGAACTGATTTCACCTGCTGCTATAGAAGTACCTGACTGAATATTACAATATTCTTTTGGATGTATGTCATCATATCTGAATAACTAACTGCGTTCCCGGAACAGATGGAAATTGTTGATGAAGGAACCGTTGTGGACAGCACAGGCTGATGACAGCCAGGTGTGCAGTGACAGTAACCTGCTGAAACACCCAACACCACGGACAGAGGTGGGGATGGGACCAGACATGAAAATGTGCTCCACATGTGTTTTTAGTGAGCAGAACAAGTGTTCAAAGTCTTTCTTGAGTAGATCAGATTGCTCTTTGCAGATGTCGTTCACTCCTGCATGTAGGATGACTTTTGTAATGCCGGGTCACTTCTCATGAATTTCCGTAGCTTTTGCCTCTATGTCTCGGACAGCGGCTCCCAGGAAACAGTGGGTTATAGCTGAGCTTGTTTTAACATTTCTGATTACTGAGTCACCAATAAGAGTTGTCACCTGCCGTTTATGAAGTCTTGTGGGCTCCGAGCTGGTTGGCCTTGAGGTGGAGTACCGGGGACTTTGGCTGGCTGCTGGACATGGCACCATCCCGAGACCTCGGCTGGCTCTATAGGTGGTCGGCTCTGGCGCAGGGTTGGCTGTAGGTTCCAGACTAGCGGTCACCCAAAACTAATTAATAATAATAATAATAGTGTGCACTTTATTTATGTTAGACTTTTCAAAATGCGTGTTACAGAGTGCTTCACAGGAGCAAGACAATAAAACCACTGGGGAAAAAAAGAGGACATAAAGACTAAACAGTGTGGTAAAAATAAGAGAAGTTCTTCAGAATTTAAAGACAGTTCAAAGGAAATTACATTTCTTGTCAAATAAGGAAGTCTTTCCCATAAGAGTTCAAAACTCAGAAGAAACTCCAGACTCAGCTGACTAGAGACAGGGTTAAAGTGGGATTTGGTGGGAAATGACTCACTCAACAATAAGTCAAATAATAATGTGTACTGTGAGTTCCAGCAGGTGCTCTTTGTGGATTTAACATCTAAGCAGATGTTACAGGAGCTGTCAGGGCTGCTTTCCAACCCCCAGCCAGCATGAAGCTGGTATAAAAGGCAGAATTTGGAAAGTAATACTAAAGAGAATCATCAGTTTTAATTGAAACTCATGACTGCGACCTTTGACCAAACCTCAGTGAGCATCTGCTCTGCATCAGTCCGACATCCATCATTATGAACTTTAATTTGCTGACAAAGACGTTTGACAACAAATGAAATGAATAAATTAATAAACATAAACCTAGATTACCAAGCAGTGGTGTTTCATCAGGACAAGCAAGGTGGGCAGTGCTTGCCCTGTCAAATCTAAAAAAAGACATAAATTAAAATGTACTAAAGTAACGTTTGTAACTATCCTTTACATTACTGCCATCTTGTGGCTGCAGTCAGCTATTGTCGCTGAAAGCTCTGCTTGTTTCATACTTATAGGAAAGTGTGGCTCTCTCTGTATTACAGGCGTGTCCGTCTCCCGTTAACAATGACTGGAGCTGGGCAAGCTGAGAGGCCAGCAGCTTGTTTCTGGTGGTTTGTGTAGATGAACCGCTGGTCTTTGATGGAAAACTGAGGGAAGACCAGAGTGTGAGGCAAGCTGCTGCTGGTCTGCTTTCACTGCTCTGAGATCAGTTATGATCTGCTCTTCATATGGAAACACAGGTAGTATCAGCAAGTAAACGAGCTTCAGTGATTTATCATCGTAACAGATGAGCTTCCACCTCTGCCATCATGTGTGATGTATAGAAGATAGAGAGTGAAAAAGTTGTTAATAACTCCTTTAGTACATTAACAAGGAAAGCTCTGATGATGATGGAGAGGGGACGGCAGCTCTGACCACGATGGAGAGGGGACGGCAGCTCTGAGCATGTCCGGTCTAATAAAACAGGAAGTTGAGCGGCTGCAGCTCAGCAGCACTTTCAGATTAGCACCTATGAGAATGTCTGAATTTAATATGTTTAACCAGCTGTTTCACCAACACTCCAGCTTCATTTTTCATCCATATTTAACCCCCTCTGTAGATACTCACAGTTAACCATTTCATACACTGATCAAGCCTTTTAATTCAGCTGATTTATTATTATTGTTAGTAGTAGTAGATTATTTTATATTATTATTTTTTTCAGAGATACGTGGTCCTCACAGGACAGCTGCTACAAACATATGATTTATAGAATATGATGCTGGACATTAAACAGAAAAATGAGCTCAGCCTTAAACATCTGCAGCAGTAATAATAAGTAATACCATTTTTCTGCAGAATAATTATTTTTACTTTTCATACTTTATGCACAATTTTCCAATAATACAGTTTTATGTGTACTGAGGGGTTTTCATGTTTTATTGCTTCTTTTCCTAAAGGAATATTTTTTTAAATTCCTTCACCACTCGTCATTGTCAGCTAATAATAAATAATCTTTGGTAATATAGTAGATATTTATTTAACTATAGCAGTAATAATATTTTACAATTCTTCAGCCAGGAAGGAGTTCAGACAGGTGAAGACGTCCACGTAGAGCAGCAGATCTGATCCAATCTGTCTTTTTAAATTCTTAAATAGTGGAGGAAGCTGTGTGTGTGTGTGTGTGTGTGTGTGTGTGTGTGTGTGTGTGTGTGTTTGGAACAATCGTCTCTGCTTGTTTTCTGTAAAAGTCAGTGTACACCACGCTCATCGAGCTTAAATGTTCTGGAAATAAACATTTATGTAAAACATCAACAGCCATTTGTTCCTCCTTTAGTAACACAAACACATCATAATTAGTTTCACACAAAAATACAGCAAAGGTTAGACACACACACACACACACACACACACACTGTATGTGTGTCTTACTGAACTGAACATGATGATGTGGTAAACATGCCTTTCTTTAGCACAGTGTCCAATTAGCACTAAAGTGAAATAAAGCTTAAAAACATTCATAAACTTCAGTGGGTGTGTTTAAAAACCACAAGCAGCACAGCTCCTCACACAAATGTCAAAGTTCAACAGTATAAATACTCGTTTCATACCTCAAAGAGGATAAATGAGTTTAGCTGCTGGGACACCAAGCTTCACTAACAGTGAGGATGGGGGCCAGAGCGCATAACTAATCAATCACACCATTTCTCAGAAAGGCTCAGCAAGTAGATCATGGATTGAATTGTGACAGGTGGTTTCCCAGCAAACAAGGGAACGTTCAAATGTTCCCTGAACGTTTGCAGGAACGTGGAGGTTCACTGCAGACATCCTGCGACTGTCGCACAGGAACGTTTTCTTTTAGTAAAAAGTTCAGAGGGCGTTCCGCAACCTTCATTTTCACTGTTAACCGTGAACTTTATTCCGTCACACACATTCATACCTTAAAACATGTGGTTTCACATATCTCTGAATGTTGTACACACTGTTTTCAGCAGCTTTTCATCTTAATTTACCTGCTTTCTATTTTTGATCTGCTCCTGGGGAATCACACTCCTAACTCACTGTCCATACCACTACTTCTAATTATTAATAATATCACAGATATCAGCATCTATCAGCAGTCATAATACAGGAAAATGCTTTTAACAGATCAAATGCAATAAATCTGAGATTAGTGATAACAGGAATTAATAAAGATGATCCAAATGTAATTAAATACAAGTTTTTTACAAAACACAATACGTATACAAAACCAGTTTAATAAAGCTGTCATTCCACAAAACCAGATTACAATAAACATTTAAAGGTCCTCTGAAGTTTATTCTGCACTTACATTTAGATAAGTTTAAAGAAAGAACTCATTAAAGAACTACACATTTGATTCATTATTAAACATTTTTTTCTCTAAGAAATCCCACTGTTGAGTATATCAGGCGTCAGTGTTTTAGAGTCTCCACACACACTGACATTGTGCAGTACAGATACACAGTGAAAACTCAGCAGAATACACATTTAACATGTTTTTAACAGACAAACCCGGGTCAGGACAAACAGTGGCCCAAAAATAATGACATCACAGGTATCTACAGTCACCCTGTGGTGAACTAACCAACAATCATCAGCAAAGTCTGAATCTGTAAGAAGACAAAGAGAAAAAAATCTGTTTTTGTTTAAACATTTTGACAAAAATGTTCTTTTAGTTCTCACAGCTCATTAAAGTCTGTGGCTGCAGCTGATATTTTCTCTGTTTAGTCCTTAAATTCTAGCAGATTCACAAACTTTTTCCTAATATGTCTGCTTTGTTTTTATCTGATGGCTGCTGTGTGCCAATTCTATCCAACTCCACACAAACTTTAAATAAATCCAAGTGCAGCCTTTCTGTCATTTCTATATAAGAAATGAATCAGATCCAGTGCTCATCACATGACCCATCAGCCTACAATAGTTACAGCATGAAAACACATTCATTTAAAAGTATATCCACAGAGTTAGCAGCACAGTGTGGCTGTAACCACGCTGCTCATGGGAAACAATTACTGTTGACACAATTTTCCAAATTAAACTCCAGGACAGGAAGGAAGTTAGATTAAACACAGCAGATTACTGAGCAGCACAGCACCCAGGCTCAGCAGGCTGCTGGATGAAGGACAGAAGTGGAAACACATGTTACAGTGTGGATCTATACCTGTAGTATTTTTAGATGGTGTGCTGAGGGATTCATCTCCATCTCCTGTGTTCTTGCTGTCAGGTGGCTCCTTGAGATCCTCTGTAAACAGTGATGCACCTGAGAGTCACAGACAGATATGTGGGACACACACAGACCTCTTCCACAGCAGGAGAAGTTCAGGTGTAATAATGACGGCTGCATTCTGAGCAGGAGAGGTCCTGTTTCTGTGGATCAGAGCCAGAGCCTGCTCTGTTAGGAGCAGGTGTAGCCTAAAAAGGAGATCAGCTGAAGGTTGTTGGTTTGAATCCATGCTCAGAGGCTGGCATCTCTTCTCTCTGCTTACTGTTTTTGTACATGATCCCTGACAACAACAAGCATAGCAAACAAAAACTGAGCAAACTGCTCCAAACCGTCCAGAGCAGCTGCATGATGAAGAACAGTTAGTGTTTCTGTCTGAGTGTGTACTCTCACTCTGAGAGCACAGAAGTCACATACTGAACACTGTGTTACTACCTGGTCATTAACAGGTGAAACAACACTTAAATTAATACAGTCACTGTTCAACAAAGCTATAAACATTTGTGATAAAAAGCCCTCCTCATTTCATCACTGGAACATTCTGGAAAAAACACAGTTGTGATCATTTTAAAAAATGTGAGCATGCTCCTTTTATATAAAAGGTTTTCCATGGACTGGCTCCACAGCCCTTAAATAAATGTATTAATCAAAAGCCGGACCGTGGGTTTGGCACCAGGGTCACCACTAGAGGGGAGTGTGAGGTGGCTTATAGGCCACATTTGGACAAACTGTGCTGTCAGTAAAGGGAACTAAATATTGGAATAGCTACATATAATGTAATAAAGTTATATATAATAAATATATAATAAAGAGGCGCTCCACATACCCAATATTTAAGGTAGATCTCAAACAGCGGCTGATGGCAAACCAGGTCTGTGACATTTCTAACTCAATGTTGTCTGAATTAATATTAATATTTGTGTTTGTTTTTGTTGTATATTTGTATGTATTTGTATATTATAATGTTTGATGTGACCTGCCCTGGGACTACAGATGTAAATGAGCAGTTTTGCTATCATCTGGCATGTTTGCATCTTATATTTTTGGTATATTGATGTTTGTTAACATGCGTTGTCCTTGTTAAAGAAGAAAGAAAGTCCACCTCTGCATTCTCAGAGAATCAGCTCTGCTTCTAGTCTGTGTGTTTTTACTTCGAAACATATGAAGACAAGAGGGCGTTCAGAGGGAGGAGGTGAGCTGCAGGCTGCCCACTACATAAGAAGTTAGAAATAAGACTGCTGCTTTCTTTGTTTTTTCTCCCAGCAACTAAATGAAAAACAAAAGTATTTCTAAACTTTGGAATGGGTGGTCAACCCTCACCTGGGTGAGCTGAGCTCAGCCCTGCTGCCAGCCTGTTGTGGATGCTGGTGTATCATAGCAACGTACTGGGATACTTAAAGGAGCTGAGCCAAAGGTCAAAACACCTGCTGTGATAAAGGCAGTAAGTACACCGACACAGACAGTGAAATAAATGGAAATATTAACAGTCATTGTGACACAGCTGACTGTGGTTCTCAGAGTCACCATGACTTTTGACCTTCATGACCTTCAGCTGACTGGTTCCAGGTCTTCTTGATGGTGAGATAAAAAGTTCATAACACTGTTTATTATTATAAACACAACCAGGCCAGAACCCCTGAAGGTTAGTTTTGCAGAACCTTTAGGGAACCTTCATGGAACATTCCTAGAACCTTCTCCAAAATGTGACCTTCAGGGAACCTTTAGGCAGCGATTTCTGAAGGTCACTGTTTGCTGTGATTCGTACACCTTTTGGAATAAAGTCATGAACTCCTCTAATTGTTTTAACCTTTTTCATGAATAGATTTTAATGGGACTTTTTACCTTTATTTATAAATTTACATTTTTTCATGAATTCATTCACTTTTGATCACATGACTACTTTACTACCTATTTAACTTTTAGTTAAATACACATTTCACACATTCTGATCCAAACTGCACAGAAAGAGTTTGTGGGTTTGTTAATATAAAGTAGAAGCAGTTCCTCAGTCGTTCCTCTTCTGTAGAGCTGGCCAGATGCTGAAGTATGACCTCAACTTCATTGACATGTGAATGCATGGTCACATGACAGGAATGAGACTGATGAAAAGTTAGAAGTTTTAACACAGGACTCTACAGGGACTGACTCATTAAACACAAAATAAAGATAGTAAATTAATAGTAAATTTGTTAAACTATCTTAGATAAATCTATCTTAAATCTTAACATCTTAAAGAGGCAAGCAGGACTGAAACAAGGCCCTGCAGGAGGAGACCACAGAGGGAGGAGACCCAGGATTCTGAGAGAACCGTGGCCTACTTCAGGAGAGTGCTGGATCTGAACCTTTGCTGTGTGCTGGGTGAAAAAAGTTCAAAGACCACTGAAATCTGGTTTTAGTTCAGGGTAGAAATTTCAAAGGGTCAAAGTACACAGGATCCTCATGCAGTGCAACCACCAACCATCCAGCAACCCACCTCCAGCAATTTAGGGGGGCAGCCTGCTGGAAGCAAAGGAGGTAAAATAGAAAAGTGTTCTTTTTATGCAGATCTTGGATAAATGTGCAGATTACAGCTTATGCTGTAGTCATGATAATGATAACAGTGCCAGTGAGAACATCAGTAAAAGACAGGACAAAGAAAGAAAAAGGAATTTAAGCCAGCATCAAGTGGACCTGCAGATCTTGTACTTCCACTTTAGCTTGGTGTGAACATCTGGAGGCTGATGCAGCAGGGAAACAGCTGAAAACAGGATTCAGTTATACTTGTACTGTTTCCTTTAATTTCTCACCAGTCTGTAGTTTATTTCATCCAATTCAGGGTCACGGGGGGGCTGGAGCCTATCCCAGCTGCCATAGGGCGAGAGGCAGGGTACACACTGGACAGGTCGCCAGTCTGTCGCAGGGCTAACACAGAGAGACAGACATTCACACCTATGGGCAATTTAGAATCACCAATTAACCTAACCCCTCTAACTGCATGTCTTTGGACTGTGGGAGGAAGCCGGAGTACCCGGAGAGAACCCACGCAAACATGGGGAGAACATGCAAACTCCACACAGAAAGGCCAGATGGTGGAGTCAAACCCAGGACCTTCTTGCTGTAAGGCAACAGTGCTAACCACCAAGCCACCGTGCTGCCCTAGTTTATTTATTTTACATTTTTTAAATGTAAAATAATTGATAAAAGTGATTTTTAGAGCTGTATTTTGTGTTATTTATTTGATTTTTGATTTGAATCAATCAAATTAGAGAATTGAATAATATTTATAATCATGATATGTGATAAGTGATATATTTTAATTATTTTAACAGTAAGTAGAAAACAGGATTTAAGTGAATTTACCGAAGTGTGAAGATCTGAATAAATAAATAAATAAATAAATAAATAAGTAAGTAAATAAATAAATAAATAAATAAATACGTAAATAAATAAATAAGTGAATAAATGAATAAATAAATAAATAAATAAGTAAGTAAATAAATAAATACGTAAATAAATAAATAAGTGAATAAATGAATAAATAAATAAATAAATAAATGAATAAATAAATAAGTAAGTAAATAAATAAATAAGTAAGCGTGTTTGTGAAGCCACCGTTTGTCCGCCAGATGTCGCCACAGGTCGCGTTATGTGACGCACACCTCGGGGTTTTTGTTTTTTTCAGCATTGCCATGCGACAGACTTCCAAGTGCCAACATCATCCCTGCATCTACTGCGCCTGCGCACGACGATCCCATTCTTGTCCTGCAGGCAGCATTCCGGGTGGAGAGAGTGAGAGAAAGAGAGGCGGACACAGGAGAGATTTAAGGCCGAAGTGAGGATATTTACCCGGGGAGACGCGGGCTGGCTGTGAGGACGAGCTGCGGAGGTTATGGTGAGTAGAAGAACGGCTGATGAAGCTGCTCCTCTTCGCCTCCTGCTCAGGTTTTCTCCTCTTTGTGCCGCCCGGCTGAGGACTGACGTTTCATTGAAAGGCTGCTAGGAGGGCTAGCTGCAGCTTTATTCCTGCACACACCTCTGTCTGCCTCACAGACCGAGGCCGGCCTGCAGCTTTACGGAGAAAGGAAGGAGAAGGAGAGGTTCACGGTCAGCTGG
>VUQS01047453.1:0-12584 GCA_015108495.1 Heterochromis multidens
GTTACATTGCAATAGGCCTAGGCTGCTGGGGGTTTTCCATGATACACTGAGCGTTTCTCTTTTTCTCACCTCTGTTCGCTCACCTTGTGTTTTTACACCACTCTGCATTTAGTCATGAGTTATTGTTAATCTCTGGCTCTCTTCCACAGAATGTCTTTGTCTTCCTCCCCTCACCCCCAACCGGTTGCGGCGGATGGCTGCCCCTCGCTGAGCCTGGTTCTGCCGGAGGTTTCTTCCTGTTAAAAGGGAGTTTTTCCTTCCCACTGTTGCCAAGTGCTTGCTCATAGGGGGTCGTCTGATTGTTGGGGTTTTCTCTGTACTATTGTAGGGTCTTTACCTTACAATATAAAGCACCTTGAGGCGACTTTTGTTGTGATTCGGCGCTATATAAATAAAACTGAATTGAATTGAATTGAATTGAATTGAATTGAATTGAAACCCAAGTGGCCTCTAGACCTGTGGGCCTTACATACCTAGCTTATACACAGACCAAGAAAGGCTGGTGTGTGTGAGTTGCAATAGACTTAAGTATTACTTAAGTAGCAGTATTAGCCCCTTGTGCTGGTTATAACACCTGTTAACATACTGCAACCATATATACAGTACATACACTATGCATACACATATAACGGAAACTTGCTGTTCAGTTTCATTTTAATGAGAATATTCATGATTTTTTTTCCTCAGCAAATGCATAAATCAACAGATTTGTCAGGTTTCCAGATGCCACAAACTTTATACATATAGAATACATATATGATTACTGTTAACTCATGTATTTCCCGTCTTCTACATATTCATACTTTTACAGGAAGACAAAATCATGAGGTAATCACGAGGCCATGTGGAGCCTCATTATATCCCTTGAATGTGCCTCAGGGGCACTGAATCTCTCCCTATTCACTCACTGTCAGAGCTCTCAAAGCAGATGAGGAAAATGCCCATCAATACCGCATCACATGCCGCTCCCACATACATAGGTTTGCGGCAGGGTTACACTGGCTTCCTTATTAAGTTAGCCACATGTCTCGGCATGTTAACTCACTATCTACGTGAACAACTCATTATGGTTATGTAGGGCAGCGCATCTCTCAGTCCCTCTTGCTCCCCTCCCAATCAGAGGGGACAGGACAGGAATTAGTCTGACCCTCAGCTGTGTGCAAAGTCTGTGCGGATGAAGAATATAGCCTGAGGCATGTCTTTGGAAAGGACTTATCATCTGACTCAGCCTTTACTGATGACTGAAGAGTGGATTGCTCGTAATGTGTACTGTAGGAGAATTAGATGCTGCCTTATTTACAATCCGGAATCTTGTATGATTGCACTTTGCCCCCAAGACAGGAAATTATCCTATGATGAAAAACAATGGCCATCAGCCCAGAGCCCTGAGTGGTTAACAGTAATTGGTGTTTTTCTTATCATGTCACACATGATCAAATACATGCTTGAGCATGGTTCTAAAATGAAGCTTAAAAGGAAAAGTTGGAACTTCTAATAGACATAGTATATAGTATGTCTCAGACAAGTCTGCTTGATTTTGACAGGCTGAAAATAAAAATTATTCAACTTAATAATAATAATAACATAATTATAATAACTTTATTTATATGGCATTTTTTTTTAAATGTACATGTCCCAGTATCAGACACACATCCAAGCACACAGTCTTACATTCATTCCTATATACATACTTCCATACACACATTAGATGTGAACTATAGTGAAAATAGTAGGCGAAAGATTCATGAAAGGCTAACCTATAAAAGTGGCTTTTCAGCCGCAGTTTAAAACAAACCATTGATTCAGCCAATCTGATGGGCTGAGGAAGGCATTCCCAAGGCTTAGGAGCTACAACCTCCAAAGTGTGGTCACCTCTGGATTTAAAATAAAAGCGTAGAACACTTAAAAGACCCTGATGAGATGATCGGAGATGCCGACTTCTGGAATAAGAGCTCAGTAGCTCTGCTATACACGCAGGAGCCTGGCCATTTAGGGCTTTGTATGTTATTAATAAAATTTTAAGATGAATTTTAAATTTCACTGGAAGCCAGTGAAGAATGGGAAGCAAGAATAGGGGCGATGTGCAAGCACCAACTAGTTTTTTGTCAGCAGCCTAGCCTCAGCTTTGTGGACCAACTTAAAAAGGACTAAGGAGAACTGAGAAGTGCATGTGAAAAGTGATTTGCAAAGACAGGAGAAAATTAAAGTTTGTACTAACAGTTTTGATTTGATTTTAAACATTATGGTCTGTTTGGGAATGTGCATTATGTAAAAAAAAACAAAAAACAAAAAAAAGGCTGTATATAGCATTTTCTGATTAAAAAGAGCTGTGGCAAATCTGATAAATTGCCTCAAGTGATGTTACTGGATTCTGTGTTGGAGCACTGGTGGTAATGAAGGGACCAGTGTAACATGGAGGTAAAGGAGGGATTAAAAAAAAAACCCAATTTTTCTGGTTCTCCTACAACAGTTTTAATAATTTTTAAAATGGTCCACCATGTGTCTGACATTGATGCTGAAGTAGTATACTTCTGTAAATTATCAAAAGACAACTATAGTTTGCATGGTTTATGCATGGCAAATGTTAAATGTCATTTGCCACCAACAACACATGTGCTTTAATGTAAAAATAGATTAATTTAACAAGACATGCTAGCTCTTTTGAAAATATATTGACCTAAATTTTGAGCTTTTTCACACAGTGCCAGGTAGCTTTGGATAGCTTTTAACATGTAAATGTGAGAAATATGCAATGAGCAAATATTTAATTTTTTCACAGCACTATATATCTTGTTCCTCCTAGGCTATTTCATCCAAAATGCAACAGTAGTCAGTAAGTACTCTCAGGAAATAGAAAGAGATATCATACAGTATTTCTCATATAGTAGGTTCTTTTTACTGGCACCCTATAAAATCCTCTTTCTTCCATACAAGCCCCTTGATCACCAAGCTCCATCATATCTTAAAGACCTTACCATATTATCCAAATAGAGCATTTTGCTTTCAGAGTGCAGGCTTACATGTAGTTCGTAGTTTCAAAAAAATAAATGGGAGTGGCGGTCTTAATTGCCTATGCTCCGCGCCAGTAAATTCAGCTCCCAGTTTGGATTCAAGAGCCAGCCACCCTGTCTACTACCTAAACTTTCCTTTTTGAGCTTATCCTCCCTACTCATAGATGGCCTCAACTAGGACAAAAGAGAGGTGATCTGGGCTGCCTGCTTGACCTTACTATGTAAATTGCTTTGATCACCAAACTACCGAGCAGCAGACAAAACAAAATTGATTGTCAATTTTATCTTGAGGGCACACAGAATGTCTAAAGTCTGACAATAATGCATGCAGTAGTTGTAGATAGATGTCTTTATATTTAAAAGAAGTGAGTATTAAAGCTGTTTGTTGCACTTTAAAAAAAACCTGCATGCAGTTGAGAAAAACAAAAACAAAAAACAATGGAATAATCAGTCTAAATTGCCTAAATTAGCCCATTAGAATTAATGTGGTTTAAACATAATAGGTGATAATAACAGGCATAGCCTTGGCATGTTGTGTATAGCAATCCTGCATAAGAGGTCACTCAGGTACCTCAGGTTGACACACACCTCTTTGATGCGGACCTTGATTCATTACTGAGATCCTCTAACTGAGGTGCAAGGTCAACTAATTTTTCCATACTTTTTCCGGAATATAAGTTGCAGATTAAGAAAGCTGGAAAACAGCAGTCCCAGTGTAGCTTGAAAAGAATTCAGCAAGAATAAATGTATGCCGGAGGTGTATTCTCAGCACAGATTAAACATTATATGTGACACTAATGCTGTAAGAGAAGTACATTGTCCTTGCTTTAACCTCTGCCATTGTCTTATACCACGGTTGGAGTTCATGCATCATTTAGTTATTAAAGAATACTTTACTACCGGCCCACTTCAGATTGGATTTTCAGCTTAAGGGATCCTTTTTGTTCAATCTACCTAAGCTCCTAACTGAAGCTGACAGCCATTCGGTAAGAGCAGGAGGATGTGTCCACAGTTTAACTTTAAAAGAAAACAGCCAACCTTATTTCACTGTACATTAAACCAATTAAGGGGTGGGGAAGGAGGAACGGGGTGCGATTAAATGTTAGAAAGATTTAGCCAAATGCTTGTCAGTTGCACATTTTATGATGGTTCACATGTACTTGATTTTTTTTTTTTGGAGTGAAGACCAAAAGAATCTGAACGTTACATGCTGATACTAGCGGCCGCCTACAGTTTGATGTCAGGAAAATTCAATGAAAGAATGCAGACAGTTGCAAAATAATGATGTTCATGAATAATGATAGAAGAGGTCTCAGAGGCTTCACACACATTTTAAGTGCCAGGCAGCTAGAAACTGGCAGGATGAGGCTTATCGGGCGTGTGCCACCAGATTCTTGGGGGAAAATACTACAAATCCTACTTGGCGGGAAAACAGTTGTGCGTGCGTGTGTTTGTGCGTGCGTCTGAGTGTGGAACATGGGCCTCCCCAACAGCAAGTCCTGAGGGTTTATGGGTACAACGTGTACGCATGAGCTTTGGCATACCAACAATATACAGTGAGTGGTGAATAAATGAGAGAGAGAGACAGCAGGAGGGGAAGAGGAAAATACAAACTAATCCTCTGGATGATTTGGCATCACAAGTTCAGGGACAATAACAGCCACAGGGTTTTCTGACCCTAGACACAGGCACCGCAAAAGTCCCACACCAGCACCAGCACCCAGGGCAATACATGGAAAGGGCATCTCTGTAAAGCATACTAGAGGCCAAGCACATCAAAAACAAACATGAAGAGAGAGAACACAGGAAGAAGGAGAAAAACAATAAACAAGTCAACTCAGTTATATTCCACATGGAGATAGCTAAGGTCACGCCACCTCTGCTGAATCACTTAGGAGAGAAGCATTGCAGGAGATTGGGGTATTAACATAGTGACAGGCATGGCATCAATGGGATCATCACAGCAATGCGAATTCAAACAGCGTCGTGTTTTTTTCTTGAAAACATACTGGACAAGTGAAGAGCAGTGTCCACTCGACCTTGATTTGAACCCTGTGCATTTGATGCAGCATTTGTAACCAATAACGGCTACACAGACTCATGTTCCTATCTGAACTGTAAAGACATTCAAGTTTTATCCCTACTGACTTTATGTGGGAGCTAAGATACTTTGCCAAAGTACACATACAGGAATTTTAAACATATAATGCCCCAGATTTCATGAATCCTGTAAAGGAAAGGCAGCTGAGCAGACACAGGGGATCATATTTCTTATTCCTCTGTTTTCTTCCTTTCTGTCTCAGAAAGGATTCTGAAGGTTTGAATTATTAATTCTCTCTCTGCATTCGATTTGTATGGCTTGTCACTTTTATGAAATTATATGTGGAATATCTCATTCTTCTGAGCACATTTTTTTTAATTCAATATCCACATTTCACCTTGCTAGAAATTCAAAAGCTTCAGCAAGTGCTATATACTGAAGTCATATTTTGGATTGAAAAATAAATCTAACTTTTTAGGGACCTATTTCCAGAGAGATGTACAATTATTTAAAAATTGTAAATAAAATAAACAGAAAAAAAATCAATTTGTTAAGTCTGACTTAATTAGCCTAGTTACCTCAAGTGTTACAATCAAGTGTAGCGTCCACAAGAAAAGTGGCTTTACAAAATTGGTTTAAAGGTACAGTGTGTAAAATTTCACCACTAGATGTCAGTAGATTGCAGATTTCTTTTAACTGAATTCTGTTTTCTTACCCAAGCACATAATCCTAGCTAAGGTGGCCGCTGTAGGACAAACAACTCTGGCCGCCCTTCATCTGTAGTGAGTGTAGGCTGTCGGTGTGCTGTTTACCTCAGCTGTCAATATGTGTCCACATCTATTTACTCTGGAGGAGGCTGTAAAACTTCATGAAATGAGTCCAATACTGTACAAGTCGATGAGTTGGTGAAGCTCACTTCTGTCTGATGACAGCGATATTGAGGTGAGTTGTTGAGAATATCCTGAACATTGTTCGACTCGGACACTTAGCAAATCAACTCTCACAAGATATGAGAATGTTATCAAACTGTTTATCAGAGGGAAAGTGTGATTTTTAGGACACTTGAGCCTAACTGTGTTCAAGATGGTGGGGCAACATGGCGGCTTCCGCAAACCAGCACCTGTTCCTATGTATTTTTAACAGATTAATTCTAAGTTTATGAGAACGCATCAATTTGTTTGAAGAGACAAGTGCCATCTGATGGCAGAATGGCTAACATTAGGTTAGTTGCTGCATGGTTGGACTTAACTTTCCTACCAAAAAGTAGTACTCTCTATACCGAAATATTAATTCTCCTGACAGTGATTCTTTTCTGAAGCATTATTATTAGTGTCACATACAGGACACCATGAGCCTGGGCGCTGCAGTGTACACACTGTCAGTTATCAAAAAATAGCTTAAAGAACTGTGCAACTAAAAAGCTGCAGAGGAACAGAATGGCAACAGACTCGAGTCAATTTAAAAACAATGGACACAGCACTGCAGCATATTAAAAAAGATGAGAGTCTTAGCCATGCACTACAGGCTTGCATTTTTGGAATCAACATGGAAACTGGCAAGAAACCAGACTTAAAAACAGACATTGGGCCGTGGAGTTCTGGATCAGCTGTAGTTGGTTTATAACATGTTTAGGCAGACCAGATAGCAGATCATTCAGTAGCCTTCTCGGTATGAAAGCACATATCAGTTTCTCTTTGTCACTAAGGGAGAGAAATGGTGCTGCTCTTGTAATATCTCTGAGGCAATAAAAGTCAGATTTTGAAACAAACCCACACATAACCCTTAAAGTTCAGATCTGAGGTCTCTGGCTTTTTGGCCTGGGGTAAGTCCACTGTCCACTTAGGGGACGCTTACACAAGAATGTGTGAGATTAGAAAAAATATATGTTTCTGAAAATATCTCAATGTGCACGAGTACCTTATTTCTGTGATATCTGAGCTCTGTGATGCAACAGCGCCTCTTTAATTTAGTGGTTTCATGATTGATAATTTAAAGTAGTGCAACAGCATCAACTCAAGTGTCATGATCCTGGGTCTGACTGTTGGTGTTTGAACTTTTGTGGTTGAAATCTTTATTTGTTAGGTGCTCAAAGTTTTGTTTATCAATCTTCATTTATTACTGAGCTTTTAGTATCTTGTTATAATTTAGTCTTAGTTTTAGAGTTTAATTTGTTCCCTCAGTGTTTCATGTCATATCCTCCTTTGTAACTTTCCGTAGATTTGGTTTATTTCTGTGTCTGCATTTCCTTGTTTAGCTATTGTTTCTCACTTCCTGATTTATCTTGGTAGTCACTTGTCTCCTGTTTTTTCGCATTTAGTTCTACTTCACCTTCTGTCTCATTGTCTTTGATTGGTATCACCTGAGTCTCATTACCCTCCTGTGTCCACTTCTTCTAATTACTCTCATGTGTATAAATAGTGCTGTCTTCCCTTCAGTCTTTGTCTCAGTTTCTGTCAATGTACCCTTCTGTATTCCTTGGCTGTCAAATGAGTTATTGAAATCCTTGTGTTTTTCCTTGTGGACTTTGTATTTTTTGACTTTCTATCAACCTGTGTTAAAGGTGTGCTTTAAGTTAACTCTTGCCTGTTTAAACGTCCTGCATTCAGGTTTAAATTCCACAGTACATGACATCAAGAGACTATCAATTGAAGGAGGAGAAGATTTTAATTTAATTTCTGGTTACACATACTAAGAAATTTCCCATTGCTAGGAGTAGGACACAGTTTACAATAAAATTGTCCAAAATATCCAAAATAATAACAACTGAAGCAACATTTATGTTTAGCCCATATAGAATCACCACACCCCCCATATTAACATAGTGGTTAAAAATTATAGGCAAGTAAATCTGAAATGTTTGACACTTTGTCATCTGTCTCATTAGCCACATGTATATCATACAGTGCATGCATCTGTTTTTGCTTGTCACACTTGCATCTTTCAGCTCATCAAACAAATTTTAATATTAGACAAAGAGTAAATCCAAAATGCACCTTTTAAATGATGATTTCATTTATTAAGGGAAAAAATCTATTCAAACCTACCTGCCCTGTGTGAAAAAGTAATTGCCTCCTAAACCTAATAACTGGTTGTGCCACCCTTAGCAGCAAGAACTGCAATCAAGTGAGTCTTTCACATCACTGTGGAGGAATTTTGGCCCACTCTTCTTTGCAGAATTGTTTTATTTCAGCCACATTGGAGGGTTTTCAAATATGAACGTCCTGTTTAAGGTTATACCAAAGCATCACAAGAAAATTTAAGATTTAAGTCCAGACTTTGACTAGCCCGCTCCAAAGGTGAATTGTTGTCCTGCTGCATAACCCAAGTGCGCTTGAATGTCAGGGCACAAACTGATGGCCAGACATTCTCCTTCAGGATTTTCTGGTAGAGAGCAGAATTCATGGTTCCATCATTTGGATAGCATTTTTTCCTTAATAAATGAAATCATCATTTAAAACTGTGTCTTGTATTCACTCAGGTTATCTTTGTCTAAAATTTAAAATTTGTTTGACAATCTGAAATGTGGAGGAGGGGGCAAATGCTTTTTTACAGCACTTCAAAGTCACTGTCACCACCTTTTTAAAGTTTTAAAGGGATTATTGCAGCTTTCCCACTTACTATAGAGAAATGAGGGGACACATAAGTTGCAAGTGTTATTGGTGCATTCACACCCAAGCACATTTCAGACAGTCCAGTAATCAATAATAAAGTCTTTATTTCATTATGTTTATCATTAGATAATGCCCTTACATTCAAAACAGCCCCCCCCCTTTTTAAATTTTTGACTATTCAATACATTTTTATTAGCAGGCCAGGCGTGCTTTTGGTTGAGTGGCAATTAAATTTAAATTGGAGAATACATAACTGGGGTAAAATTATTAGAAAAATCTTAAAACTCTTTGGAGATACACAATTAAATTCTATACCAGAAGGGGGCGCTATGACGGACAGTTCATGCCTGTTACATACTGACATTCAGTCAGACAGGAACTTGGACTTGATCACCCTGTGGACCAAATCACCTGAGACAGCCAGGCTTGAATGAAGTGAAGGGGATCATCTGATAAGCTAGGGAGCAGTAGAGCATCTCAGCGCTTTAAACAGTAAGGTATGTAAGTGAAAGCTTTCTGCAGTATGAAACCAAACCCTCATCCTTCAGCCAACAGTGGGGATTGATTCAGAGATGAAAGCCTAGCAGCTCCGAGTCTTCAAGGTCCTTCAATAATTGGATAAGGTCACGTTTAAGCAGTTCAAACTGTTGATTTGTGCCAGTTGTTCCCAAGCAGTCTACAATTTGCTCTAACTTTGGATGGTATAATCTCTGGGATTTTGCTGGCAATTTCCTGGACTCTTGGCCTAGGAAAACACTATGTTTTCTCTGACTTCTTCATGACATTTCTATGAAATCTCGTATATAGTGGGAAGGCTTAGGAGCTGAGCTGGAACTGGCTTCTATGTCACGGGACAGCAGGGCTGAGGAAATGCAATATGGAGCGGAAGCGGCACAGTAACCGACACCCTGGAATACATTCACAGAGTCTGAGTCACTGCCTAGGGGAAGAAAGGCTTCCTTCTGAGAGTCCACCCAACTGATTACCATGCTGTGCCTATACATGAGGGAGGCTGGAGGCACCCCCTTGGAAGAAAATCCTGCTCATTCCAGATGCTAAACGTATTGGCTAGCTGGATGTCCGAGGAGGGTGACAGGGAGCCTTTTTGCCATCTTTGCTGTACGGACAGTCATTCATGGCAGAAGTTGCTCCAGGGATCTCCAGACTATGACACCCCCACGCTGGTAAATGCCAGGTCAATTAGCATGTGCAGAACTGAACTTCACAAGCAGAGATATCTGCTCACACGTGCATGGTTGCTGCTTAGGTGTATACTCGCAGTTGAATTTGTGCACAAGAATTTATACTGTGTGAACGGGAGTATATATTATAGTTAAATAAGATGTTTTTTTTTCTCATGAGCACTTTTTTTTTTTTCTCATGCTCAAGACCTGTATCACCTTCCTGTTATTATAGAGTCTAAAAGAGATGCCAATGAAGCCTAATCTCTTTTTTTATTACTCCATCTTTAGCCAGTACCTCGTAAAGACAGTGTACTAATAGTCTTGTCCAACACTATTTACCACTAAATCACATCTTATTAATTTAAAGATTAGAATTGTTAATAATCACACTGTAATTTGTGCATTTATCTTTGCAACACTAAGCATCTCAACACTACAACAACATTCTGCTGTGTTGGCATCCTACAAGTATTTCCTTTGATCGAGGGAGAGATGGTCATCTGTTTTCGATTCAAAACGTCCTTGCTGACTGTGGATATTTGGATAGAGAAAATAAAATCCATTCAGCACTCCTGCTAATGCATCTTTAGCATTGAGGCTCAACAGAAGGATTGAAACATTGCCTGCCAGTACTTCAGGTTGTCTTTTTCACAGTGTGTGCTCTCAGTTTTCCCCTATTATGAATACTGAAACTGCATTTTTGAATTGCCTTGGTGGCCCCTACCGCCCTCTCATATAGGCTCAAGAGAGGAAAGCATACTTAGAGACCTGAAATACTTTTAGCACTAATGTGCTGTTCAGTGAACCGTCACAGTGCCAAGATTGACACCATTTTTTACGCAGCCCCCCATTAGTGTCACTCAGCCTCCACCGTGGCACATTAAAATAAACTAATGATGTTTCTTCACCAAATGTCTTATGGAGTATTAGTCAAGAGAGTGGCTGCTCTGTACTTACTGCACTTTTCCCCTAAAAAGTAGTACAAAAGAAATTCCTTGCTGTGTCAGAAATGTAGTACGGATACAGTTATGTTACATGCAAATACTCACAGCAAGATTATTTTTGGCAGTGAAAGTCAATTGATGCAACTCTCAGAAGTAACACAGAATCATTGAGATGACACAAAGAGAAAACCTCCATTTTCCTTAACCTCCGTTCCCCTGGCTGCTTTATTTAGGCTGTGTAGCGATGCAAGGATAGAGGATCAGTGTCAGCGAGGCGCGTATGAAGCTTAGTTCCAGCCTAGGGCTATCCCTGCTGCTCTGGTGGCCTGCATAGAAAGCATCTGAGGGCCCTTTTGCATGGACACCCCTCCCCCCCTTTCTCTCTGGACACCACTCTGGAACTTCTGAAGGGGAAACTGAAATATGCTGCCTTTCCGCAAGGTCGGGCTTAGGCAGGACTGACACCTGCTGCTGGCCATGTTTAACCTGGCATCCAGAGCCTGTGTAAGTCCTGTCTTACTACTCTATTGTGTAAGGAACCTGCCTTCTAAATCAGGCTAATGATGGCAAAGTCTGACTGGTATCTACTGTCTGTAGGAGATGATTGACTATAGCTCATTACACCTGTGGATGTACAGGAAATGTTTCAGACCTCAACAACATCTCTGAAAACAAGTAAAATTTTCTGTACTGTGCTTCTACATGAAATGCAATCCACCTTTTACCTCACTGTCTACTTGCCTTCAGCATGCGCACACATGTTCTGATGGAGGAAAATGAAATTAAATCTGGACAAAAAGAAGGATTTTTTCTTTCCTGGTCTGTCCTTCTTTATCATTTATTCAAGTTCCTGCACAACAGGTTTCTCTGTTAGTTACCAAATTAAATGGATGCTCAATGCAGTAAGCCATTACCTTTTTAAGCAAGGGTAACTGCATGGAATGAAAGTATACTACATATGGTTTGATGGAAGTTCAAAGCACACCTTGACTCTTTTAATGAGAAAACAAGCTTGAGCTAGTGTACTCGCAAGGGCCCTCCATGTTATGAATAGCTTGGTCGCCTATACATTACAGCGAGAAATTCAACATGTCTGCCAGGGGTACTTGGGGAAATCACATTCCTTGGTGTGTGGGAGTGTTGCTTTTTATTACCTGCCTCAGAGCTTCAAATCCAATTCCATCTCCTCACTTTTCCCTGGGCCTTCCTCTGTCAGTGCTGAGAGAACATTGGATAGGCGATGAAGCAGCCTTATGGATGGAACAGCTATAGCCTGCAGGTGACTTTAAATTAACACCCTTCATTAAGAGCATTCATCACACGGGATCCATAGGGAATCACCACAGAACACCCATGACACATAAGTAAAGAGCTCATAGGAAACCCCCCCCCCACTAATGCTGAATATTTCCACATCAGTCTTCAATGAAATAATCCACCTGTCTGACAAGTATTTCCACAAAAGGTTATTCTGGGTACAGTTGGAAGATGTCACAAGTTCTTATTTTTTGAGATTTGGCTGGTTGTAAAACAAGGCAGACTTTCCAACCAAGGGTTAGGAGAAAGTCAACCTTACTGTGACAATTCTGTGCAGGAATGGAGAAGGCCTGAGCATAAATTTACAAAAGCCATTTTTTTACAGCACAGCTGCATCCTTTATGAGGTAGAGAATGCCTAACCAGCCATCCAAGGCAGAAGACAGGCCAGGCATCCACGGTGACAGCAAAAGGGTGCTTCGTTTACATTCAGGGCGACTTAGACACTATTCCCCTTGCCAACTTATCCTGCTGAAA
>VUQS01047457.1:4637-33698 GCA_015108495.1 Heterochromis multidens
CAAAACAGCCCTGACCCATCAATGCATGGACTCCACTAGACCCCTGAAGGTGTGCTGTGGTATCTGGCACCAAGATGTTAGCAACAGATCCTTTAAGTCCTATAAACTGTGAGGTGGGGCCTCCATGGATTGGACTTGTTTGTCTAGCACATCCCACAGACGCTCAATTGAATTGAGTTCTGAGGAATTTGGAGGCCAAGTCAACACCTCAAACTTGTTGTTGTACTCCTCAAACCATTCCTGAACCATTTTTGCTTTGTGGCAGGGCTCATTATCCTGTAGCATCATACTCAAAAAGACTTGAGGCTGTAATTGCTGCCAAAGATACTTCAACAAAGTATTGAGCAAAGGCTGTGAATACTTATGTACATGTTCTTTTCTTGTTTTTTATTTTTAATAAATTTGCAAGAATTTCAAGCAAACTTTTTTCACTTTGTCATTATGGGGTATGAAAAATGAATTTAATCAATTTTGGAACAAGGCTGTAACATGACAAAATGTGGAACAAGTGAAGCGCTGTGACTAATTTCTTGATGTACTGTATATAATTTCATGAACAGAAAATTTAAAGTAGAGAAGACACGTTTTAGAGAATTTGGTGATTTCTATTTTTATTGATTTCATCTACCTTTTGTTTATGATACTCTAACAGTTGTTTGTCAATGGATTACTGGACAAAAGCCAAAGGCAAAATGCCTGGATTGGCCTCACTGACAGCCTTATAGAGGGGGTTTGGACGTGGGTGGATGGGACCCCGGTCACCATAGCGTAAGTTTAAATGCACAAATATGAACAAAAAAGATATCATATGATCACCATTGTAACTTTACAGGTTTCCTAAATATAACAGAGGTTAATTTACAGAACTTTTCTTTATTGTTGCATATGATATGTTGTTATATTTTTGGAATTCTTGACAACCAGCAAATGAACCATGATTCATCCTAAACTAACACTGTTTGCAATTGGCAAATCATGACTACAAAGATCAGTCTTTTTTGTTGATGATAGAGATCCCTTGTTGAACTAAACTTTGCCCAAATCTATTTAGTGTCTATGTAATAATTCAGCAAGAGGAAATGTAAGAAAAAGGAGGGAACTCAAAGACCTGGTTAGATCAGGAGGTGATATAATGCACTGTAAAATTTAGACTGTACACAACTGCATCCGCACAGAGTTCACTGCATTAAAATTCACATCCTATTTGAATGCATTTAAAAACATGCAGAGGTGATGGTGATGGGGTGATGAGGACAGATGACTGCAGAAGATAGTAGAAAAAGTAGTATTATTTCTACTATTACAAATGAAAGTTAAATGAAAAAGAAACAAGTTGAATTATGAAAGAATTATAGTGTAGGTGTGAAATCTTTCTTATAGAGACAAGGTGGAGAAAATGATTTCTCTCTTACCTTGTTCATTAGATACTGGCAGCCTGGACAGCCCAATGACTTAAAAAAACAGGACTGTGGAGAATATGTTTCATCTGATGTGGGATCATGGAATGACGATGGCTGTTTTGCTGTACAGCATTGGATCTGTGAGAAATAAGATCAGCATGACTTACAGTATTAACAAAACGTGTAGGTTTGGACTGTGGTTCTCAAGTTTATTTTCAAGGTTAAACAATATTCCACGATTTGGCACTGTCAGCAGTCTTCATAAAAAACACCAAAACCAGCAATGAATTCATTCTTCTAAGTATTGTCTGCATAGCCAAAGCCTGACATGCCTGACATACCTCATTCATCTGTGCCACAGAGATTTGTTTTTGCCCAAATATGATTAAAATGCATAAATGATTCAGAGTGTTGCACTTGTTAACATGAACAAACATGTTCTTGTTTATTTTGGCTAAATCCTACATATTTTCTGTGTCACAACATACTCACTGTAACACAAACTGTGTACTAATGCGCAGATGAAAATAGTCTTTTAAAATAATAGTCAATTTTTCTGACTGTTGGTTTTTTATTTTTTTGTTTACAAATTCAATAGAAGACAAGATGTTTGGAGCTGAGGGCCACAAAAGAAGTCATAGTGGTGAGAGGTATTGTTAGATTTGGTCCACTACATTTTATTTTCCTGGGAGCCAAATCTTCCATCTGTCCATTTTCTTACTTCCTTTTCTGACTTGGGTCACTGGGGGCCTACAGGCTATGCCAGTTGACAAGGTGGCAGAATATCATAGCACTAACATAGGGAGACAGACAACCATTTAGAATCATAATTACGAACAATTTTGAATCACCAATTAACCTAAATTGCATGCTTTTTAACTGTGGAAGGACACACACAGGCAAACTCACACAGAAAAGGCCAGGCAGGTTTAAACTGAGAACCCACTGGACCACCACACATTTATTTCCTATTTTTTAGCGTTTATGATTTTTTGATAAGTAAATGTTGATAATTCAATTTTATTTATATATCGCCAAATCATAAATAATAATAAATATGAAATATAATAAGATAAATATTGTTAATACATTCACTATTTAGCTGATGAGTATAAATTCCCTTTTTAAACAAAGTTTTTGCTAGTTTTTCATTTGGCATAGCTGATGATTAATTTATATCAATAACCATTTGTACTAGAAAAACTGTTGTTGCCGTTTCCTTGACTTGTTCTTAAACATTTATATTTTAAGTGGGTTTGGAGTTTAGGACCACAAAAGAAGTCAGAAAGTGTTTGACTTAATTTACATAAAAACATTATTAGAACCAAATTTACATAAATGATATGATATATGATTGATATATTAAATGTGCTATTGAGCTTATTGTTATGAATTCCCTGTTTGTATAAAAACTGATTTTTCTACTCCTCAAAAGTATTCTTTGGCTTTTTGCATAGCTGTGTATTTGTGATTAATTTATATGCAAAAAAAATTGATTAAAAAGCTACTTTAGAAGAACTGTTCAGCCTTTTTCTTGACCTGCGTTGAAAGATTTACATATTTAATGGGGTTTAGAGTTGTGGGCTACAAAGAAGTCATCAGCTAAATTTGCTATGTAGCTGATGAATAATAATTTCTGTTTTACATAGACACTGATTTTGGGAATCCTTTGTAGTACTCTGTGGCATTTAGCATTGCTTAATATTTGTGTGATTAAATGAAATGCACAAAAAATTAGGGCCACATTAAGAAAAAAACAATACTGTTCATTTTGAGAATAAAGTCAAAACAATATTTTGGAATAAAGTCGAAATACTAGTTCAAGAAAAAGTCAGATGTGGAGATTAAAGTTGCCTTTTCAAGTCAAACAATACCATGGCTGCTATACCCTCTACAAAATGGCTTGTGTAGATGAATTAGTGAAATTGTACTTCAGAATCAGTTTTAGTAACAAGGTATTATAACAGATTATTTCTCTTTTAGCACACAAACACAGTGTGGTGATAAGTAAAAGGACGTTGAAAAGATGGTGCAGAAAGCTGCATCTGGTCAGAAGGAAAAACCACTTAAACTTGGAAGAGTTAACCAGATTTATGCAAAATGAAATAGCTGGCAATGAACAGATGCAAGGATATCGATGGTTACAACCTTGCACAGTAAAGAGGATGTATGTTGTATCACAAGACACATAAGATAGCTGATCAAGTTGTTTCTCTAACTCATCTACACAAGGCATTTTGTAGAGGGCACAGCAGCCATGGCAGTTGTTTGACTTGAAAAGTATTTCGAGTTTATTCTCAAAATAGTATTTTGAGGTTAATCTCGAAATTTTGACTTTATTCTCAAAATGAACAATAATATATATATTTTTTCTTAATGTGGCCCTAATACTCCTTTGTACAAAAACCCAGTACACTGTAACCCCCCCCCCAAAAAAAACAAACAAACAACAAAACAAGGATGCTCACTGAGGAAGAACTGAGTTTACTGATACAAACAGTTTAACAACAATTTGTCTACATGGATTCATGGATAAAGGTTCAATAGTTGCAGAAGGACTTTCAAAGTGGTCATGCATTTCACCAGCTGATGGTGGAATGGGAAACCAGTGCAGGGTTATGTTCTTGTCACTGCATTAGCAAATTATTCTGGTTGGTCAGGCCACCTGCACACTTGAGTGGATATCTAGAGCAATAGCTTTGCTTGGATAACTATGTATACAGTATGTCCACATTATGAGGGAAACATTAGAGTCAAAACTTAAAAAGAAGAATGCTTTACACACATTTTAGACTGAACTTTTATGCTCAAGAACAATCAGACTTCTGAAATGATGCTTAAAAACTCCAGTGAATATTTAAACTGTCAAACTGTAAAACTCCTTCTACAACAAATGTGGGGTTTTTGTCTTTGTTTTGTTGTCAGTTCCTTGAAAAGTAGAAACTCCTATTTTCTTGGTTTGTTGTTTTTTAAATGATTATTAAGTTCCATTTTCAAAAACTACATGCCTTACTTTACTCCATTTTCAAATGTATTATAATGTTCAATTTTAAAAAAGACTAAATGATTAAATTAGTGCAACAGAAACAGAACACAGGAAAGGAGAAGAGTAGCTGTTATTGCTGTGCTATTGCTTTTATTGTGTCCACCCCCGTATGTTGCCCTGGTGTACCCTGAACAGACGACTATGCACTGACACATAATGATGCCAAATGCTGACAATGCTCTCTACAGCTACAGGCTCCTTGTTACATAACACGGCATCAGAGAAAAGACAAGAGTTTTTAGAAACACTAATATATGAACAGCACAAATTGCACATATATTTAGCGGGCTGAGACACCACGCTCAGGCATGTGGCTCATTTTGGGTGTGGTGGTGGTTGCAATGAATGCGGCTGCTCTTGAAGGGGGCATCTCAACCATTAATTGGACTAAGCCCTTTCATTCCCCCCAGAGATGAGTCCGATCCAAACCGTCTGTGGTAGAGTGGTGAGATCGGGCTCCCCCCCCCGGGATGTAGCCGAGCGGTGCGGTTATGCTTTTGGCCATGTGGCTAAAAATAAAGATCAAGGAGTCTCTTCCAGACATGCTGGTTAAACTTACAGGCCAGAAGAAAAGAAGTTTAAAATAGTTAAGAGGGTGCTGCATTTGCATTATTCTGATGATCTAATGTATTTAAAAGGATGACGTTACTTATCCAAGTGCGTCTGACAAAATTTTAAAGTGACCTCACTTTTGTGCACTTCATATTTTTAACCTCTAGCCTTTAGCCTGTTTTGAAACAGTCTGTCTGTAGCCTATCATAAGCTGCCTGGCCCTGTATGGCATCAAAACCTTTGGGAGAAGAGTTGAGAGTTATGTTAAAATTTTCCAGCTGGCCAAAGTTCAGACACTGATTAGCTGTATGCACACATTCAATGTTGAAAAAAAACAAACAAACAGAAAAACCCATTAAACCTAAAGGAGGCAATCAGCTGAAGGACACCTTGTAGCATGAACAAAGAGATGGGCAGTAACACAGATAATGTTCTACTGAACAGGCCATGCAGCCTGTAATGTGTGGTAGTGTCAGTGAAAAACTAGCAACACATGGCTGGCTTTCCTACCATGTGTCTGTGATTACTTGTTAGCTTAGAAGTTGGAGACTTCCACTCTGGTGCTTTATCTACATTACGTAACACTTACATAAAATGCCAGGTCTCCATGGCAGTACATTAGCTAATCATGTTAGCTACTATGCCTGTTTGTGTACGACTCTCCACTGTACCTCAACTGTATAAAAGAAGGGTGTAGCTACCGTGATATCATTTATTGGTTTCTGAAATTTCATTTTGAAGCCTGGAAATTAGCGTTTTCATCATTGACATTTTGGTTTAAAAAAAATAGATGTGACATAAGGGGGTGGTCTGAGTGTGAGACCCCTTGCTCATTGGCTATGACCAAGATTTAAAAAAATTAGACTTTTTTCATTCAATATGACCCAAAATGGGTGACTGAACCCATTAACTTGGCAGGTAAGTGTTTACAGAGGTCAAGACATAAAGTTATTTTCCCATAGACTTCTATAGGCCTGGAAATGTTTTTATTGCCATTTGGTGACCTTCAGATAGAATGCAGGTTTAAATAAATTCCGCATAATTAAAAATTTTCCAACCTGGAAGCTATGTCCACGTTTTATGGCTCAGTCATACTAGAGAAAAATTGGATGGCAACCTCCTTGCGACTAGGAGAAATTGGCGGTTGCCTAGCGATTGCATTGTGAAACCCACAACCTCTGAGCAAGGCCTCTATTGATTGCAAGGAGATTACACAGGCCACCTGACAGAAGGCAACCTGTCTCCAAACAATCATGGTCCGACTCGGACTGACTGCAATCACTCTCACACAGATTGTTGAAGGTTTGCGCATAATTACCTCTAATTTATGAACACAGATTGCCAGCATGTTGCAATCAATCTGAGTCGGTCTGTGTGGATGAGTGCAATGTGTCTCTGCAGTAGGGGACTCAACTCAACTGGTTGCCAACTGGTTGTATTCTGGTTATGCTCCTATATAAAAGCAAGGTTGCCAAGCGCTCATGTCATTTTGCAGTTAAAATTGCCATCCTGCAGGAACTACTTCACTATTTGTGGAAAAATTTTTGAATTTTTGTTTCTATTCTATGAGCTTCTGGTTGGACTAAGCAGCTAGTGTGAATTTCTATCTATGTAGATGGCAGCGAATTATCACAGACTGCATGTAGTTGCCAAGTTGATCCTGTTCAGTGCAAACTGATAGCAGACTGACTCCGTCTTATGACTGTCTTGATGCATCAAAGTTGCTTTAAAGATGACAACTGACTGCGAGTGGGTGCAGACCTGGTCCTCATCTTCAAAGGAACCATTTTCAAAGGCAACAAAATCACAAGTTCATTGTACATTGTTGCAATAATTTTGGCCGTGTCCTGGTCTCCAATCACTGTTTTGCCTAATGTGACTGTAGCATTATTGTGTTTATGAGCAGAGGGAAGAGGCACTATGCAGCATTTGCATTTTACGAGTTTATTATTTACCAGATTAATTTGTCATAAAATTAACAAAATATAATAAAAAAAAAAATCATATAAAAAATCTTTTTATATGCTGATAAATAAATATAAGATAAATATGTCTTGGATTAAATTATACCTGAAATTAGGTAATAGCTACACTTAATATTGTAAAATGAAGATAATGAGAGTAATGCTTTCTGTACATAGGTCCTGAATGTAATAAAACTAAACTCAGCTTAACCTTTACAAGTTCAGTAACAGATAGTAAAAACAACAGCATTATGCATGCTGCTCCATGACTGGAACAGGACACTATGATGGCCCTTAAGTAATGTAGAATGCACAAATGTATCAAGAGATCCAGATACAGAGCCACCACTTAGAATTGCTGCTACTCTATCCCAGCGCTCCCCTTGTGATAATGCAAGGAAAAAGCATTTTTCAGTAAATGCATTACAGGGAACTGAATACAGCACTCACATCATCTGGGTTTGCTTCTGTTGTGTGCAGCTCATTGCATATGTACATTTTTGTCTCCCTTGCTGCACTTACCCATGAGTTCTCACTCTGGTTATATAGACTGTACATCACATGTTGACACTGAAGAACTAAAACTGACATTTCTAAGCTCATAAAAGGTTTTGCAAATATAAAATCTTAGAAAAACCAAACTGCTTTTTGGGCCTCAAGGGACTTTTCTGTTGCAATGCTGCAAGTTGCCACTGGTACAAATTGGCAGCAAAGCTAAGTGGTAACTCCATATCCAGCTCTCTTGATATATCCATGGATTTTTCCACCCTTAAAAATACCAAGGTCATTGTTTTACACTTCCACCCAAAGATCTTGAAAAGTGAGCTTCAGCTGCCCATTAAAATCATTCTTAGTTGAGCCTACAGACTGCTTGTACAAGTGAGGTTCCTGCCAAAATGAACACACAGGGGTGTGGAGGCTTCATGCGATAAGACAAGTAATGTTGGTGACCAAATGTTGTCTTTGAGTCTGCTGTTTGAATTTCTTTCTGTGGCTGAATAACTGCCTGTGTGCCAGTCTGAACAGAGAAATATAACATTATTACAGACTTTATTGAGCCAAAAATTCATTACCATTAAAAACACTAATGCAGGCTGTGCTGTCAAAGCAAAAAGAAGGCTTCAAAAAATATTGATTTGTTAATAAAAATCCCTCAAGGTGTTTTTTTTTTTTTTTTTTTCAGAACATTAGTTGGTTCAACAATTTTAACTTCTTGGCCACATGACAAATGATTTGATGCCTGCAGCAGCTGCTTTTTACTTGTTTTTACTGCAGAAATGTATTTCCTCTGTGGCAAAAGACTTATATTACATGCTATCAGAAACTAAACTGGACCTCCTTAACAACTTTAGGATTCACTATAAACAGACTTTCAAATACTTGCTTGCAGTCTTTTCTGGAAAAAGAAAATTTGCTATCTGTTGTTTTGCACCTTTTTTAATGCAGTTTCCACATAAAAAAAAAAAAGTCCCATATTTGTGTTACATACAGCATTAAATTAAGCTGACAAGATGAGGCTGCTTGGAATGACAGCTTCAAGCTATAATGTCGTGCTACTTCAGATAAAGTATGAATATCATCAGTGTGATTGGATTTCCAGTTTTTAAAGTTCAAGTTCCTCCTATTCCCAGCATCTGCAGGAATCCATTTCCATCAAAAGGGAGAAAAGTGTGACATTTTGAACAACTAAAAAAGGGTAGTGCAGCAGTAAAAATCAAAAGAGCAAAAATGCCACATATCATATCATCAAGTGTAGAGCCTTTTATGTGCTTGGAAAGATACAAATCCATCATCTCAGTGAAGGCACGAACATGAATGTAGTGTGTAGTCATCTTGACTGTGTAAAGCTCATATTACTAAACAGTGGCATTGTTTGTAAGACTGTTATCTGTTACTGATGCTATTCATCCCACTGTTGCTTGTTGTAAAAATTGGTGTGAAAGGGATTACAGTTAAATTACCATTGCAGATAAATGATGTGGCCTGTGGTACAAGATTACATATACAAATCAGCTCACATTTATGTGCTCAATTGAAGACAGAGGTTTATATGATTGTTTTTTTCAGTTAATATAATATCTAAACATTTGTTAATATTTGTAACTTTATTATATTATAACATTTGTAAACACTGTATAAATAGTACCATGATAAACTATGAGAGAGTTGTAAATGGTAATTATTTTTCTTGTATAGACTGTGTATGCAAGAAAAAAAACTGTATTTATTAAAGAAACTGGCAACAGTTTTAACCACTGTTACACAGCTTTCATAGCAGATGCATAAAGTGTAATTAAATCCTTAATAGCAGCAGTCAAAGGACACATAGGCACAATAGTACTGTTCAAGGTGGGTTTTATTGTATCCAAAAATTTAAAAAGTTAAGAGCAATGAAAATAAGTTTTTTCTTTAAACAAGTGGCTATAAAAGAGGTCAACTAAAGAGAATTCTATTCAAAACTATTGCTGAACCAATCAAGAACCTAATTCAACAAACTGCTCTAACCAGATAAGAACCTAACCTATATACTGGCACAGTAAACCATTATAAACATCCCCCACCCCCTGTTCTGTCATAGCAGATGGTTCAGTTGTTTGGCCTCTGCATTTCAACCAAGTCCACCCTCAACCTCCTCTTCTTTTGGACCAGGAAGGAATGGAGCAGCAGGCAGGTAACTCAAAGACAGAAAGAGGTCATTTATTCAACTTACTTCAATTTTCCAAAATCTTAATTCACTTTTATTTATATAGTCCCACTTCAAAACAACAAGTGCCTCAAGGTGCTTTATATTGTAAGGTAAAGGGCCACAATATTAGAGAGAGAATCCCAGTGATCTGATGATTACATTATGAGACTGCACTTAGCAATGGCAGGAAGGAAGAACCTCATTTAAACAGAAAGGGACCTCCAGTAGAACTTGGCTCAGGCTTCCATCAAGGGGCAGCCTTCAGAGCTGTAAAATGAAGCCAACATGGAAGTGGCAAAAACTACAGTTCTTCTAATGTTCACTTGAGGCCGTAAATTCCAACGTCTAACTTTAACAGCAGAAATAGGAATATTTACAGCCTGCTACTGAAAACAGTTTTAGCCTCTATGAAGATTTTCCCCCCTTCATAACAATTATGAGTACGGGAAATTTTTTCAGAACTCATCCACCTGGATATTGGAGTTAGGGATGTGGCGACTTCGACTGACAGGTGTCTAGATACAGACAGAATAGCCCATCGGTGTCTGCTAGGCCTTACCTCCACTACTTTGAGTCTTTATACTGGACGTCTTCACTTTGTTTGAGCAACTGGAGCCTCTGGAGAATTTCTAACAGATCATCTGACTAATACTGTGTTTCGCGGTGTGGTACGGACCATCCAAGAAGTTGGTGCGTCGGCTTTGGTGAGTGAAATTCTAGTGTTTCATTAGTCCATTACTTAGCACTAAAACAAAACACAAACGTTGAAGCTTTAAAATGCAGAGGCCAAAACTAATGGCTATCACCATGGCTACATCCTTCTTCTATAATGTCTATAACTTAGATCTGCTTGCAGTGACTTTATATGTGTTATGACCATTTATTTAATTGATTGTGTAACCTAATGCTGACAAATGCTAAGAAGGAGAATCTCTTGATGCATGCTCAATAATCCAGGTAAAAGAATCCCAAAAAGCTGAATCTGTTCATCTGGACGTAGCATTTTCAGTGGGAGAAGGAGAAGTGTTTTCATAGACTTTTTCCAATTTTTTCCAAATTTCCACCACTTCTTTATTTTAAAACCAGTAACCCAGTTTGACATTTGACATTGTCATTTCAATCATGTTGTTTTGCAGAGCTGTTGATGGTCTACAACAGTGGAGTGGAAATGGAAGAATGCTTAGATTGAAGAGTTGAGCATCTAATTACAAAAAAATAGTTACATGCAAGTTATACAAGCCAGGTAAGTAAATATTCCATATATTAAAAAAAAATCCTACTTAGGTAGGTATTAGCATTGTAGAAAATGTCAATGTTCACAATGTAAATTACATAATTGGATCATAATTAGTGATTCAATAATGTGTACTTCACTTTTAATGTTTCTTAGCTTAAAATAGTAATACTAGTAGGAATATAAGGATTTGGGGAATTAAATTGACTATTTAATAGTCTTTTCATTGCTGATTTGTTCAAACAACAAGGGACACAGCACTGCAGCATGTTAAAGAGATGAGAGCCTCAACACAGCAGAGTGCTGATCTGGGAATTGGTATTATCAAAGGGTGGATACATGACTGCTTAACAAGGCAGATTACAAGTATTGTACAGCTAACCCTCTTTACTTTTTTTTTAAAATTTTTTGTTTTTAAATCTGCTTTCTTGATCTGTCATGCTCCAATATTTCTGTTGACAACTTAAAGAAGCTCAGACTGTAACTGAGCTCAGCCACTCAGGAAGCAGATCACAGTTCAACCGACAGAAAACCTGAGTCTATTTTAGTGCCTGGACTGAATTTCCTAATCACCTTCAGAACTCCTGAATGGATAATGAATAGTATCTTGTCAGTAATATCACAAAACCAAACCAAGCATCTAACACATGTCAGTGGTGGAAAATGACTCCAAATGACATCATACTGAGTGCTGATTATGTTTTTTTTTTTCTTTATGCAGCAGATTGTGACCCCAGTGACCATTATCATGCTGTCGTATGCATCTCCCATCTAAACTAAAAAGAGGCTGTGAAAGAGGAGAGTGAAGCTGCTGAGTGTCTGATGGAGATAAGGGGAAATGACTGTGGCTGAGAGACGCCATCCTTCAGCTTGTCACACCCTGCACTGCCCATATTAATTAGGCTCTATAACTCATGAGCTAATGAGAAACAGGCACTTCAGAAAAGAGAGGAAAGGACTTTTTGACATCTCTTCTTCTGCCATCTGTTCACAATAACACAGTGATTTACTCCTTGATATGATGGGCTGTTGATCCTTATCCATTTGTAAAAGTTTCTTTCTTAAAGTTAAACTTGAATCACATTTATCCCTTTCCATAATCAAAGGATATTTCATTGTGTCTTTAAAATGGATTGCTTTTTATAATCACAGAAAGAAAAAAAAAGTTTTTTTAAAATATAGAAATGTCCCTTTTCATTTCAGCGGGTTAGACAAGAGTGTGTCTGCCTGTGTTTGATGGACAGCAGCTGGCAGGCTGCCAGAGTGCCTAAACAGCAGAGAATGAGAGACAAACTGGACTCAAGTGACATTTGCATCTGTGTTTACATGCTGTTTAATGTGCTTTAGCTGTGCAACTAATTATCTATCTAGTCTGCAAACTGTGCACTTTTCCCCAGTTAATATTTGTTTGGTTGTTCATTCAACAAATTGAGGTAGGGGGACTGGGCATGAGCTCATGCTGTGAAACCAAAACAATATAAATTTTCATTGTTGCAGATTTTTTTTTAAAGATACGTAGGCAAAATCTTCAATCAGACATTGAAGGGACAGCTTGAGGGCCAGGGAGTAGGTGGTGCTTGTGCTGAGATACATCCCACCCAGCTAAATCCCACTCATTTATTACATACTGGCTCAAGGTATGTGACAAAGAGTGAGTATACACAAGAAGTTATTAGGCAAGCACAAACACCAAAGACAGTTGATATAAGGTGACATGAAAGAGACAGAGCCAGTAAACGCCTGGGTCAGCTTACATAGCTAACCCAGGTAAACTGAGTTAGTTGATGATCCTCCTGTGTCAGCCAGTTGTCTGTAAGCATAGGCCAGGACCACTTAGAAGACAGTGGGAGGAATCTCACTCAACTGCATTGTATATTCACATATCTAATTATAAATATTTTATTATATTCAGTTCTGTTGCCATCTATAATTTAATCTATCTTCTTTTTAAGTGAAAGTAAGGAAATGAAGGAAAAAGCTGGTGTAGTGCCCTTTAGTTTTATGTTTTATGAGAAATCCATATTAATGTAGATGACTTTGGCAAAAGGATCAGCTTTACTGTGTAGTATTATAAGTTGATGTCTCAGTACTTTTTGTGGCATGTCAGTGCTGTAAACATGATGAACTAAGATTAATAAGATTTATATCTTTACTGATAAGAAAAGAAATGCAAAACACACTGTTAAATTTTAATGATGTCAACAGCAGCCTTGAGCCCATTGATTGTTAAACATTATTTGTTTGTGACTCTCTAAAGTTTGCCTTTACTGAGCTGGGTAATAAATATGCAGAAGCTTTTCTAGTGTTTAAATGAGTTGAGTGAAGCACTTTTCATTAATAAGTGTACATTTTACAGTCATTGTACATGAACTGGCATGAATTCATTAATAAAGAACCACTTATTTTCTGCACTGATTGCTCATGAATCACCAGAAGAAAAAAAAAACAAAAAAAACCGAATGCATGCCTTGATACAAAAACAAAACAGTCATCAGTGTATCAGACTGTCATTATCATGATTATGAAGTTAGTAACCATATTCATGAGTTTGTTATAGTGGTTTGTTATTTATTGCTCTTGCAGTTTCCATGTCGTAGCTCTTGATAGTTTGCAGTTTAACACATTAATCAGAGCTTACATGATCATTATCATTAATGAACAACAAACCTGTGGTTTTATTGTGACTTGGACAGGACACAAAATATTGTAGACTGCTCCTTACTGAAAGAAGTCTCAAACTAATTCAGACCCAGATTTACATAGAAAATCATGGCTCGTTACTGGCATTGTTAAATATTCATGCATGTTGCTCAGGACCAATTTAAAAGAAATAAACTGAACCATGTGGCATTTATTGTAGTTAACAATAGATAAGGACTTTTAATAACAGAGAACAGTGTGAATAAAAGTGTGATTTTCCAGATACAAAAATGGATGACGGAAGTTGAAGATTTTAGGATAGATTGAAATTTGAGGCAGAAAATACTGTTTGTTAAAATTCAAGAAAAAGCTAACTGAAGTTGTAATAAGGCCAATGGGAAAGGTCCAGGAGCAAATAGAAAAAAAAAAAAAACTGAACAAACAGAATATATACTTACTGGGAAATTCATTTGATATACCTGTTCAACTGCCATGTAATGTAAAGTGTGTTGAAGTGAGGGCCTAAATGCAGACAAACTGAGAGGTAGAGTTCAATAACAGATACCAAGCCACAAACCCAAGACAGAGGTAAAAACCCTCCCAAAATACAAAGTAGCAAAAATACAGGTAGCTCAGAAAACAGACAGGCAGAGAAACAGCATGAAGCGGCAAGGGAACACAGGTAAGCTGAGGCTACTTACACATAAAAGGTAAAGAGGGAAGTGGAGGGAGCTGTGACAGACTAGCACAGGCATAGACAATCAATACAGTGAGGCAGAGGAGGAAGTAAAACTAAACACAATACACACAATACAAAATACAATACACAATTACCAAAATAAAACAGGAAATGAGAATCAATAGCTAAACAGGGAAATGCAGACACTGGAATAAACTAAACACAGGGAAATTGACACTGGAGGAAAAGAGGAAAGACTGAGGGAACCAAATAAACTAACACAAACAGTAACTGGAACTGAGAACTCAAGACTGAAAACACTAAAATGAAAATGTGAACAATAAACAAGCTAAGAATCAAACATAAAACATGAACACAAATTGAAAATCCAAAAGTCAAAACATTGCGTCAAAGACCCAGCACCATGACACAGAATGGGGAAGAAAGTTGATTAAAGTGATTTTGAACGTGGCCAGACTGCTTCAAGCTGATAGGAAGGCAACAGTCACTCAAATAATCACTCATTACAAACCAAGATATTCAGAAGAGCAGATGGGCTACAGCTGCAGAAGACCACACCAGATGCCAATCATGTCAACAACAAACTGAGGCTACAATTAACACAAAATAACCAAAAGTGAACAACAGAAGACTGGAAAAACCTTGCCTGGTCTGATAGGTCTTGATTTCTGCTGCAACATTCAGATGGTTGACAGGCAGTCTTTGGTCTGCCTTGTATCAACGGTTCAGGCTGACGGTGGTAAAATGATGTGGGGGATATTTGTTTGGCACACTTTGGTCTCCTGAATATTGTTGCTGACCATGTCCATCCCTCAAACCTGTTTTCTGAACTGATAATGAGTTCACTGTGCACAAATGGCCTCCACAGTCACCAGATCTCAATCCAATAGAGCACCTTTTGAATGTGGTAGAACGGAAGAGTCGCAACATGGATAAGCAGCTTAAAAATATGCAGTGACTGTGTGATGTGATCATGTCAATATGGACCAAAATCTCCAGCACCTTGTTGAGTCTATGGCAAAAAAAAATTTAGGCAGTTCAGAAGGCAAAAGGGGGTCCAAACCAGTACTAGCAAGGTGTATCTAATAAAGTGACCAGTGAGTGTAAATCCCCAATTTGACTTATTTTGGCTTTTTGTATCTGAGGCAAAATTAATTTATAGAAAATCAAAAACAAGCAATAAATACGTTTTCCCTTTTGACCACTTTTGCAAACTTTAGAAAGTTAGAAAACTTTAAGAGATCAAAATTAAAAATCAAACAGCCATTCCAATATTTATTGGTCTCTGTGCCAGAATTGCAGGACTGAGTCCAGGCTGCAGCTAATTTTATTTTCTAGATTTATATGGGTGTTTTGGCTGTACAAATGAAAACAAAATCATTTTTGGAATTTCTCACAAGATTAATCCCATCCTTTAAAAACTGAATATATGAACTGAATGAATATAAAGCAGACAAGAAAGTCATTTTTTTCTCTGCCTGTCTGCTGATTCAGATACGCTGCCAACATTCTGTTGCCAAAACTGCAGCAATGTTACACGTTCCATCAAAACTTTGACAAATTCAGTTTGGAGGAGTTCAGACTTCTGTCTTTTTTCGACATGTCATTTCTCGACATGTCTGTTCTTCATATTTAATCTAGGCGACAGAGTATAGCCTTTTACTTTTCACAATGATTAAAGTGTATCACATCTGTGTCACCAGAAGAAACACCAGAAATATGACATTTTTAGATGTAGTTTCAATGTAGCTACATGGATGGGTGGTTACTGAAAGAGAAAATGAGTTTTTGCTGAAAAATAGCTGGAAAAACCTGATAGTGGGGAATTAGACAAATGTGTCTGTTTGTGACTGCATCACCAGTGGATCAAATTGCTACTGTTTGGGCTGGCCACATTAATAAGAACACGTAACATTATATGTGCCATAAACATGTAATGTACTAACATGCATTTTGGTACCAAAACTGCAGTAACTGTACCAGGTTTCATTACAACTGACAAAAAGTGGTTGGAAGTGGTTTTTTGCTTTTTGTTATATTTAAAAGAAGGAATGATCCAATTTTGGGCTGCACAGTTTTAAGTCTGGAAGGGAGAATGACACAGTGAACAAAGAAAAAAGTCTCTGAAGACTGGCACGTTTGAGAAAGACAGAGAGGAAGAGGAAGATAGAAATGAATGAAAATGGCTTTTGACAGCTTTTTCCAAGCTACATCAAGCTGCCGTCCTCCAAGAAGCTGCAAAGCTGCAAATAAATGTTTTTCAGTATCACTTTTAAAGCCAAAGGCTGTGACTGACTGCTTCACAAAACTGTTTGATTACTGTAACATGTCAGCTCTTATGATTTGTTCCTTTTAATATTGGCAATTGTTGTGGAAAGAACAGAATAATTATGAAAATTGCATTAGCTAACCTTCAGAGTTGCGGTGAGCGAAACAGCTTGTTGCTGCCGCAAGAGGAAAACACAGTCACAAGTGGTGCTAAGCCTCCATAAATGTACCAAAGATATTAGAATTTAACAATACAAGAATTTATGTATCTGCAAAAATTTTCCATGCCTGACTTTTTAGTTGCTTTGTTTCATAATTCATAACGTCCTAAGAGTAACACCAACTCATGTCTAAGATTTGACTTGCAGATGATGTCACACACATCAGAATACACAAGAATATTTGTATAAATGACTTTAGCTCATGACTTAAGAAGCAAAGAATTCCCAAGCCGCCCTCCCCCATAAGGCACTGCCTCTGTTTTAGTTACAACCTTGAGATGAGAGCGTACAGGTCCCTGAGGAGGTACTTTAGGAGGGGTCGTTATCATTTTTGGCAGCCCTCCCATGTAAACCCTCAAAGGCCCTCCTCCATATTCATCAGGGTGATTATGTGCTGACCTCTGTCTGCTGTTAATCCAGAGCTGAAGTATGCCCACCAGGCAGGTATCATGGAGGAGGGTGAGCAAACCTGACACCACGACCAATTAGGTGTCTATAACAGAAAGACAAGAGACAGAAGACAGAATAATAAAAGGACTGAATACATACCACAGGTCCTGTCTTTTTAATTTGCAACAGTAATAACGACCGATTGTATTATTTCTACAATAATACAAATGTGAGATTATAAATTATCCCAAAAATATATAATTTAATTTCAACTAGATCTAGGATGCTTTTTTTTCAAGGTGTTTTCACAAAACGCAAGTCAACACTTCTGAGGAGAAACAACAAATTAAAGACATAAAGGAAAAAGTATTGTGTATTATACAAATAAAAACAATTTTGAGGGAAATGTAATGCACCACAAATTACAGTTTTCATTAACATAACAGGGAAAGTTTTTTTTTGTCATATCTCCAAAACTGGAAAATGTTGATTTCACTGATGGCATATTTCATTCCTGCATTATTGCAATATCAAACATGATTAGACTTTCTGAATGGTTTTGTTTAGTAGAGGTGGGCATTGCAAGCAAGAATATTAATAATTTCACTAGAAGTATTCAACTATTTTGTCCACCCCATCAAATAACTCTTCATATTTGTGGTAAAACTGTGACATAGCTTTTTCTGTCAGAGTTTGTATTGGGGTTTTTTTGTTGATTTGACTGCTGTAGCAGTCTTTGGCTTTGCATTTTCATCCTGATTTACATTAGCATCTAGCCCATACAATGTATATAAAAAACAAACATACCTTCAAGGTATGAAAAGTTAAGCTCATCCAGAAGTGCCTTAAATCTGCGTTCAAGCATGCAAGTCAAGGGGAAACCAGTTCTCAGCTTCTAGTTTCAAGTCAAACTGTATAGAATATGATGTTAATTTTGTAAATTATGGTCCCAGTTAGTGACCAGAAGGATGACAAAGCAGGGTATACTTTACTTTGTGATTGACACATTGCTAGCCTATGGGCGTGCAGTATCCCTGTTTCTTAGTCAGATCTGCCCCTCACTCATCATATCCATTCAAAACACCACTATAGCAACAGGAAGCACTGGGTGATGTCATGTGGTGATGTTCCTATATCCATATTGCGTTGTTATTTCAGAAAGACTGCCTCAGTAATATATAAAAGATAAAACAAAATAAAAAAGAGAAGTAATGTCTTGTGGCAATCAGTACAAATACCAGTAAATAAAATCTGTTTTGCTAGAGGCAGAAGACCTTTTTTTGTTGGTATGGTCATAACACAGATTATAACCTGTGGCTATTTCATTGACACTCTCATAAATTAAATATTGAATGTAAACACAATTTACAAAATAGTTTCAGATAAAACACTTTGAGGTACTCATACTAGCACGTCACAAATATCACACAGGGTCCCCGGGCTTGGCTCCACATGCTACCCAAGCCTACCTCGGAACATGAGCAAGAGACATATAACTGAATCCATGCCGGCTCAGACGTCACACGGAATAACAAGGTCCGCGTCAGGTGTTGAGGAACCAGGACATACTGATGAGAAGTGGGCTTCTGGAACAAGGATATGGCATAAGTGGATAAGGGATGTGGAACACTCGGGGCAGTGACCCCCAAACTGGGAGAATGGCTCCAGCAGATTCTAGGAATAAATGAGATTGCATTTAGTGAAATGTAATTTCAAAACCACTGGCTGATGATTAACATTTTATTAGCTTTTTAAAAACGTATTATCATTTTAATCAGTGATCTGCAGACAGAACAGGAAGTCTTGGCCCGAATATTTTCTAGCTACACTGGAATCCCTGAAATATTTCTGTTTGCAGAGTCTGTATTTTAGATGATGGGGGCTCAGACTCACCTACAAGAGATGCCGAAGTAATTTGAATTTCTAAATTGTTCTTCATTACTTTTTTTTTAGGTTTAGGAAACAAAGTTAAAACACTTTAAGAGATCAGAATTAAACAGTAATTCATTAACTAAATAAATAATAATTATATGAATGTATTTAGCAACTATTTCTAAGCCTTTTTGTCCTCCATGCTGATTCTGATTTAAACAATCTGGAAACATCTGTTATGAAACTGCCATCTCTGCAGTTCACAGATTCAGGTTGGAGGAGTTCAAACACACAGACAGGTGACAAGTTAAAGGAAAAAAAATGACATAAAGGCTTACTCAGATGTTGGGCCACCACTTTGCCACTAGAACAATATCAATGTGTGAACCCACACCAAGCTGTCAAAATACAAACTTAAAGCATAACAGAGCAATATTTTTTCTTTTAATTTGTCACCCATCTGTGTACAACATATTGTCTCAACAGCTGTGATTTTGTTTCTACACACTGGTTAGAGAGCACACATCTGCATCAAGTGAAGGGAACATTTTTAGATGCAGTGTGAATTAAGCTGCTCACAGAGGCAGCTACAGATAGAGCAAATCATATCCTACAGAAAAAAAAATAAAAAAATAACAGGAAACATAGTGGGAAGTTGTCAGTTGTTGATGGATGTGTCTGTTGTTGGTCAGATCAGCTGGATCAATTCTCAGCTAGACCGCTGAACCATTATTAAGAACACTAACACCCCAAAGGCTCTAAGCATCCAGAGATGGAGAGCCAAAGGGAATACTGGAGACACTGAAGGATCACTATGTATCAAATTAACGGCACCATAATTCAGGTGCAATACTGCTGCATTATTAAAGCCTGAGTGCACCTTGTTCATGTCAAGCTCAATTATGGGTATGTGTTTTTTCTTCCAAGAGTGTAATTAGTGGTGTAACCATGGAAAGTACAACTTAAAAATATTATCTGTACATGGTAAATATTCATTAGACTGTCACTCAAAATACAGATGCAGGTCGATTGACCACCGATCATAGAAAAAACACAAATTTAAACCTACTTCAAAAGTCTTATATCAAGTCTTATATCCAAAGCAGATGTAAAGCTACATCAAAGGGTGGTTGTCAGTAGGACTGAACTGAAAAAAAAAGCTAGCTGAATAATTTATTCATAAGCTGTCTCTGCCTTATACTCTGTCTGCTTCATGTGTTGGTTTTACTGAACACAGGTTGTTTCGTTATGGATGTAATGTGCTGATATTACATGTGTGAGCTGTTTTGTGTGCTCGTCTCACTGACTAAATTTCCCTTGGGACAGGAACTGACACTTCAGCGTGTTGACTGCACAAGAAAAAAAGCCTGTGATCAGGGTTAAAATGTATTATGTTGAAGACAAAAATAGAAATGCACCCAAAACACATCTAAAATTAATTTCTTAATTTATTAGTTTTATTAGTTTTGGGAGCAAAGGTTTTTTTTTTTTCTCTTATTTTATGAAACATGCATTGATTGCATTTAGGCAGCAGCAGAATCTATTAGTTCACTCATAAGACAGAAAAATAAACACTCAAGTAAAGTACAGCTACCTGAAAATTCTGCTTATGTACAGTATTTGTACTTTGTTACCCAGCTCTGTCTGGCATCAAAAACCACACCACAATCAAAGTAACCTAAATCACCTTTCTTTCCCATCCTGATGCTCGGTTTGAACTTCAGCAGGCTGTCTTGACCACATTTACATGGCTAAATGTACTGAGTTGCTACCCTGTGATTGGCTGATTAGATAACCATGTTAATGAACATTGAACAGGTGGCTGGTGAGTGTACTTCAACATTAGGAGTCAGGTGGAGATGCTGCTGGCATAACACACTTCTTGTTTACTTAAGAGACAGCAGTTCGAGTCCTGCAGAGCTGGAATACACCTTCTTTGCTACTTGTACACTTGTGCCTGTGTCGTGTTTTCATTTGCTGTTCAGTTAGATTTAGGCCATAAAAATAAACTACCTGGTTAGGGCTGGAAAGAGATCAGAGTTTGGTCAATGTGTCCACTCAGAGAAGTCTCAAGAACATGCATAGTGCTGGCATAAAACATTCTTCCAAAATAGTTTCAAACTCATGATAAACATCATTGCGTCTATGGAAAAAAAATGTATGCTGCGACTAACTCATGATTTGCTATATTTTAGATTAAGGGGAAGAAGCTGCTGCAGAATCTGGTTGTTCTGCTGTGAAACATCTTCCCAGAGGCCAGCAAGGAGAACAGTGCATGGTGAGGGTGGGAGGGGTCACGTATGATTTTGTTTGCTCTGGTCAGGCCTGATGAGGTAGGCTCTCTTCATCCAGCACAAAAAGTGCAGGTGCTGCTGGGTTGTCCGTCCTAGTGACCAGGACCAAGCGTCGTTTATCTGTACCCCACTAACTTGGTTCTGCTGACCACCTCCAATGTGGTGCTGTTGATGAGGAGTGGTATGTTACTCTGCTGGCTCCTCCTGATGTGGAGGAGCCAGCAGAGTTTTGCAATGCAAAAACAGAAAACAACTGTCATGAAGTTGAAATATACTCAAGAGTATAAAATCCATATTTTATGGACATAATTTTTTTATCTTCTTAATTCTTCAAATGTGTGAAACCAGATTGTGATGCTTGTCTCAGAAAATTGCCAATTAAAGGGTTATTTCAGGGATTGTTTTATACAATAAATGGCTTTTCTGCATGACTACCAAGAAGAAAGACAAATTCTAAATAAGATTTTGTCTTTGTGTAGCTGATTCTTCCTCAACATAAATGAGCAATTTAACATCAGTGTGAGTTTTTAAACACTTTTCTCATACTTAAACTCAGCTCTCATCTTAGCACATCCCAATAACACATAATAAAATGCTCATTTTCCCCCATCTCTCACCGCACAGATCTTTGTTAGAAATTCAAGTCTAAAATGCTTGTTTTTTGTTTCTTGTTATTCTTAACCTGGACAGGATAATTTGTCTTGGATTGAGTTATTCTTTTTGTGGCAACGAGAGGGCTGAGAGAGAGAGAGGGGGAGAGAGAGAGAGAGCGAGAGAGAGAACTGATGATGACACGCACAGTAGTGGTGGTGTAGTGATTGAGAGCTTGAAAGCTTTACAATCACGCCACCCTGGGAATTTCACCCAGGGAATATCTAGTACCAAAACTGTACCAATTACCAAGAAGGCACTCAGGTCCATTATACCTCAGACAGAGACGTGGTTCGGATCATAAGACAAAGTACTTTAATAACAATTATTTAAAACATGAAATAAAACAGAGTCGTCAATCCAATTGCACATATAATCAATCCAGAGCTGTTGCTTACCAGTGGGCGAATGGGCTGCCAGATGAAGAGAAATCAGAGCATCACCAATTCACACGTGCACCTCACCTCTACACACACTCACACTAAAATGCAACTCAAACCAGGGGTGTATAAATAACCACACACGGAAGTAGATCCCACCACCAAAGGCACCCAGCCACCTCCACTTTAGGCCTTCAGCTTCTGAATAAAACAAACACACGTTAGTAATATATCCAAACCACAAAAACAATCAAAATACACCCGCTGTAGTTAACCCTACTGCAGAAACATACTAGTGATCCGCAGCTATAACAGGGGCCTCTTTCCAGTGCTGTAACAGAATTACAAACCAAAACAATCACTCAATAAAATGTACAGAACTCAAAACAAACAAAATATTCAGTTTAAAGCAAATGAACCATCTATTAGTAGTGTGGAGTGGTTAAACACATACACCAACCGCTCTAAAATAAATAATTTTATGTATTAAAAACACATTAACGGCTTTCCATATATCCCACATACATACGCCTTATCTGCTGTTTTAAAAATGGGCTTGAAAAACCCAACTGAGTACACAAAAGTTAAAAGAAACTTTCTGGGTCACCACAGAACTCTAAGTCGGTTGTGCCTGAGACACAGAACCAACGATAACACTAACCAGTGCCCAGCCAATTACGCAAATGGACACGCTGTCGTCTCAAAATGCGACCCAGAAAGTTACAGGAAAAGGCAAAAACAGCAAAACAAATAAGCAAAAGCAAAGCAGAAAGTCAAAGCAGCAGCACATCTGTAGTGTAGCCCAGAGTAGCAGTAGTGGCCCCGGTGTAAAGCTATTAGCCACCCACCCAAGCCCAAGCTTCCGATCAAACGGCGTTGCCTGTTGCTAGGAAGAAGCTGCCGATATGGGGCTTCCCCAGGTACAACCAGTAATCCGTGGATTGAAGGGTTCTGAAAAAAGCAAGAATCCGCAGGCAATTTCTGTGACAGTGGAAGTCAGGAAGTCAGGTGAGCAGAAACCTGGATGTGTACGGCATCAGGTGAGCAAGAGAAGGATGCTCAGAAAGCAGCTACTATTTATAGTATGACCACATAATGCAATTCGCCACCAGACAGCAATTATTAAACAAAATATCCATTCTGCTACATTTTGATCTTCAGGAGAACCAGGTCCATTATAAGAAGATGATTTCTCTCTGATGACACAAATTAAGAACTGTGAGCTGCAAAATAGTCCAGATGATGCACAAATAAAAATTTATTCTCCGATTTTTAAACTCAGCTTGAACACAAAAAGCCAACAGTACAAAGTATTTAGATTCCAGCCACTGATAATGTTTTTCTTCTTCTTTATTTAGGATTTATGCTGTCAATTTTAAATTCACCTCCGCTTTGGAGTACAGATTCAATAACCCTGACCTCCAGGGACTCGCCAGTCTATGAATGATAATCACTCAGCTGAGTTTCTCCTTTTCTGAATGTGCGAGGTAGAATCAGCCTGTCCTGCATCCATCCAAACCTTTGAAACCAAGACCAGGATTAAATTGCCAGTCTGAAGACCCTAAACAACTCAGTTAAAACTGCCGGAGTCCATCAGCGTTTGGCGGCCAGAATTCAGTCTGTTGATTTGCAGCCGGCAGGTCCTGTCTGAGATAACTGTGCTGTGGAAGATGTGTATTCTCTGCTTCATGTCTGATGCTTAAGTACCTGTCCAATTTAATCGGTGGGTGAGGAGTGAATTATGGAAAGTGAACAGGTCTATCTGCTGAAGCACATAGTTTTGAATTTCCTGATAATAATAGATGGCTTTCAGAGATTTTGGAAGGAAAATACATACTTTCCTACAAATTTTTGACTTTATTAATTTGTTAATACTTGCTAACTAATTAGTTGGCAACAAACATGCATGTGTAGTTTGTCAAAAATTCTCTGTCATTATTAGGATAATTAAATGTTAGGCCTTTAGTTGTCTGTCATCTTCTTACTTTTTGTAACCCTGAGTCCCCCACCTGAAAACACTGTGACTCATTAGCACTCATTTAATGCAGGTCTTTTCTCCCCAGGTAGACTTACTTCTGTCACTAAGAGTATGTGCAGAGGTAATTAAAATTTAGAAATATTCATATGATTAATTCATTTTCATTTTCACACTAGTGGCTAGTGCTGGTCAGAATGAGGAAAGTTAAATAACGAAGCATGAGGTTCTAATTAAAAATCCAGTTTTGTCACAGAAATTAAAAAAATTTGATTTTGTGCAGTGAGTTAAATGGAAAAATTAATTCCACTCTCTTTTCAGGGAAAGATTCACCAGTACCAGCATTTCTAATACTCAATAAAGAACAATTTGAATTGTGTTAATTGACACTTCTCTGTTAAGTGAAAAGGGTCACTTTGAGCTTTCTGTAAACTAAAGCAATATATGATAATCAGTGGGCTTTAAAGATATTACTACACTGATTTTTTTTATTATTTCAGTACCGCTACTGTTTCCCTCTGCTTCCAATCTTCATGCTGAATTTCCTGTCAGCAAGAGGAATTGGGGTTTAGACCCACTTAAGGGAATTTGTATTTTCCTCCTAAGCTTACATAAGTTTCCTGCATGTTTCTCTTACCACCAGAAACATGCTAGGCTAAATCTCCAATTGATCCTACAGGGATCAATATGGCATAACTCTGCTAATGCTGGTGCAGCTCTTTATTTAATGCACACATAAGAATTTCTAATGCACTGCACTGTTAAAAGACGTTCTTCAAAGCACTGAAAGAGTAACTATAACATATTTATGCATGATCCATAAGTTGGATATAAAGATGACCATTGGTCACCCCTTCTTAGCACTTTGAAATAAAAAGAAGCAATTTTCGGCTGCTCCCTTGCCACAAGGGGTCGCCACAGCGGGTAGCTCCTCATGTTTGATTTGGCAGAGTTTTATGCTAGATGCCCTTCCTGATGCCATCCCAAAGGGGATGGGTGCTGTCATCTTCCTTTGATGCCATTTGCTATCAGAATCATGTGGCAGTGGAGTTACCCCAGTTCCAATCCATGTCCTATACCATCTCTCTCATTCTATTTGTGTGTTCATGTGGAGGGTTCAGCACATTAAGTGCTGCTCAAAATCAACTAGCTTTACGTGGAAATGGGTTATAAAGCCCTCCAGCCACACTCTGTGAAGGTACAGGCTCCTGTTTTGTGTCATAGAAAGAAAACGCTGCACACTCAAAGATATTGTATTGTTATTTCAGAAAGACTGCCTCAGTAATATATAAAAAAATAAAACAAAATAAAAATAGAAGTAATGTCTTGTGGCAATCAGTACAAATAACAGTAAATGAAATCTCTGTTTTCCCAGAGGCAGAAGACAGTTTTTTGTTGCTATGGTCATAAAACAGATTATATCCTGTGGCTATTTCATAGGCACTCTCATAAATAAAATACTGAATGTAAACACAAGTTATAAAATAGCTTCAGATAAAACACTGTTTATTCACTGTTCATTTATTCAGTGCACTTTTAGGGAGCATATTCACATTTTTTTCCTGAATTTTCTTTTAGGGCACTCAATGAAATACTTGGAAATTCAGATGTTTTAAACAAAGAGTGTTACCGGAGGATATTACAAGACTTTTTTTTTTTACTTTTGTGACTTTCAGAAACATTTCTTTGAGGTAATCATACTAGCACATGTCACAAATATCACACACGTATCCAGTCCAGTCATCTAGGTAACAGCTTCAGTGTATTTGATGAATCAGCTGTGCTCAGCATTAGACCTTGTTTGGTTTCAAGATGTCCCCCTTCCTGCTGAAGTACTTTTAGATCTGGCAGTTGGTGTAGACAGGGACATAGAACAGGGGCATTCAAACCACACAGAATTATCAGCAGAGGTGCTGGTGCTGCCTGGAAATGCTGAGCTCCTTCGAGGGCAAGACATGACTGACATCTGGCTATTGGCCCCCCTGAACACCTGGATCCTGAAGTTCTTTGGTGATATTTGATATTATCTTAGAGTTTATTTTAAACATAATATTGGATCTATACATGATGCATTGCTTTTCATATTGTGAAACATCCTGCAAAACAAAAAAAAATACACATTTTTTGTTATTTAAAAGTTGCATGAAAATACTAGGCAGTTTAGTGCAGGCTACACTGGTGAGTTGTTGATTAGATTCACTCAATGAATTCCACCTTTTATACTAGCTTTATACTGTCTGCAGTATACATGAGTGCATTTTTTTTTTTTAGCTTTATTTTGAACATGTTAAAATAGTACACCAACAACATGAGAGATAAATAGAGCGATTGGAGTTTATGACCTATACTGCAACCATCCACCAAATAACTGAGATTTTTTGACTACACTTAATGTCCTTTTATTCACATGCAGTCTATGATAAGTAGTTTTACATGTTCCTGATCCTCCACAACCTTAGCAGGAATAGCAGGAAAATCATAAAAGCAGTTAGTAACATTAATATTGGCTACATCTGCTTTAGGTGTGCCATTGCAGAGTGTTGGTACAGTTCCTGCTGCCTTTCTGTGACACATAATGTTATTAGTTCCACCTCTGCTTTTTTCTGCTATGACAAGCCAGAGAGTCTACCATGAAAAAGGCTCATTGTGTTTGTGTTCATGGTTTGTTAAAGGCTCTCTGTTTGGACAGAGAGTTTAGGTTTAGGTGTTTACTTCTGGCTTTAATGTGAAAACCTAATTGTCCAGGTTCCATTTAAGCTGATTTATTCTGAAGCTTTATTTCATTATACATACAGAATGTGACTGACAGCTGCAGATTCCATGCCTGATAGGATGCGGCCTGTGTGTGTGTGTGGTGGTAATTGAGTGAACTCTCACCTGCCTTAGCTGAATGTGTTGCTCTGTGTGTGATTAAGATGTTGGAGGTGTGATGTGGCAGTTCACACTTACTCTTTAATGCTACAGTCACACTAGGGAAAACAGTGGTTGGAAATCAAAATTATTGTGAGTGTGTGCAATTAACTTGCAATCTTGTTGTCTTTAAAATGGTTGCTTCAAAAATGGGGACCAGATCTGTAGCCACTTGCAGTCAGCTGTGATCTTCAGAGAGACTTTGGTGCATCAAGATGGCAATAAAATGGCAATAAGACAAGAGCCAGTCTGCTATCAGTCTGCTACTGATAGGGGTCAAGTTGGCAGTTACATGCAATCTGTGATAATACAGTGACTAACTGTGATAAAACGAATAAATCAGCAAAAATTGCAAATATGAGATTCTGTCTACATACACAGAAATTCACATTAAACAGAAATCACATTAACTACTTATATTCAGAGTTCAGCCAGGACCTTGTAGATTTGAAACACAGGTTCAAAAATTCCTCCACAAATAGTGATGTAGTTGCAGCAGGATGGTGATTTAACTGCAAATTGACATAGCTGCTCTGAAACCTTGCTTTTATATATTAACATAACTAGAATTCAGCCAGTTATCAATCAGTCGAGTCCCATATTGCAAAGAGATGCATCACAGACGAGTTGTGCTCATTGGTGCAAACTGACGCAGAATGATTGCAACATGTTGGCAATCTGTCTGCATTTATAAATTAGACCACAATTATTTGCAAACCTTTGCCAAGCTGTCTGAAAGTGATTGCAGTCCAAGTTGGAGCACAACTGATTGGAGACAGGTTGCCTCCCACCAGGTGACCTTTACACTTGCCTTGCGTTTGGAAGTGTTGATCACAGCAACTGTTTGCAGTCGGTCTCCAACAGCAAAAAAACATCAATGCAATCACCGTGTGACCACCAATTTTTCCTAGTTGCAAGGAGGTTGTCATCCTATTTTTATTCTAGTGTGACTGAGCCATAAAAGATCAGCACAGTTAATACACACACAGAGACAGGCTCTCTTCAAACCCCCAGAAGTAAAGCTGTCCAGCTTTGTGTACTTATTACAAATACTACTATAATCAATGCCCTTACAGCAGTTGCAGTAAAAGCAAGATAAAAATAATCAGTGGGTAGGGTCCGTATTCCCTAAAACAAAATGTACAATCTTCATTAAATGTCTCACCCTCTAGTTGATATGTCATTATAATATATATAATATCTCATAGGATATGGAGATGAATTTTTGTTCTGGGTATAACTGAAGTAATCACATGCAGAACAGCAGAAGAAAATAACTGTCTAACATAATGTTGTCTTTAAAAGACATATTTGCTGCAGTGAACAAAGTGTACTCACAAAATACGTTCTAGTATAAGAGTAGGAATTCAGCCTGGATTACCACACTTGCAAATAATTCTTGCTTCTTTTGTTTTAACCTTTAATGGATGGGTGGGGTTGACCACAAAGCAAAATACAAAAAGTGCCAGTGAATGGAGACAATAACAGGATAAGTACTTGAATGTCAGTTTCCCTATGTCTGACAGCTTAGTTGATGGTATCAGATTTATGAAGTAACTCCTACATGAATGAAAACACACAGTGACTTTATTTGCATATAACTGACCAGGGTCAGTTCAGGTCAGCTTAGTGGAGTTAATAACTGTTTGCATCTGCAATTAACTGCTGACCTCTCAGCCTCCCTAAACTGGCTTCACATGTTTCCCTGACAGTCTGAATAAATGTCAATGGAGTTCTCCAATACAAGAAAATAAAAAATCCTATATATACAAAAATTGTAAAGAATTAAAAATTCCTTTATTTTCTTAACTTCTTATTGACATTAGGGTTACAGATGGGACTGGACTTTTTTTTTTTTTTTTTTTTCACTGTCCACAA
>VUQS01047468.1:0-32852 GCA_015108495.1 Heterochromis multidens
GTGGGGACAGAGCATCTCCTTGGTAGATCCCACACTTGATGGTGACTTGTGCAATTCGCTTGAAGTTGGCCTCTAGTGTTGTTCGCCACATCCCAATCGAATTCCTGATGAAGGCTCTTAGGGTCTTAGGGCCCTTTCTTTATTACACCTTTCTGCAGCTCCGATAGTTGGCCAACTTCCCTCCATGCTGCCTTGATCTTGGCCTCTAGTCTCCTTCTCCATGGAGGGTACTGGTCCTTGTGGCTGCTCATCTTATAGCCAATCATCTCGAGGATCACTGTTGCCGTGGTATACATCAGCTGATTGGTTTCAGTGATGGTTGCAGTAGGGATTGTCTGTAATGCTGCATTCACATCTTCTAGTAGACTTTCAGAGGGTACTTCACGTAATCTGTGTTGTACCTCATCCATCTCTATATTATATATATACATATATATATAATAATCCATGATTATTTGGGTGACTGTATCTCAAATTGTCATGAATATATGACATTAAACCTCATTGCTCCTAAAGATTAGGGATTTTATTATCTCTGAGCATTGCCTGTGAGGTTCAGCAGAGTCAATGAAAGTGTAGTTTTTTTCCCCTAATCCTCATCTGTTAGGTAAACAATAACTGCTAAGAACGAGAGAAGTTTACGTGTTTAATTATCCATATTCTTTTTTTTTCTGGAGGAACCTGAGTCTCAGTTATTTGTTAACTTGTTTCTCTTAAGACTACCTTCCACATCTATAGAACTTCTCAAGTCTGAAGCACATAGACATTTTCTTGGTTGAATCTTGACAGCTAAAATGAATATAGGCATCTGCTTTTCTCCAATTTAAACTACATGACCTATAACACCCAACAGCTGATTTTACCACTAGCTCCTGCATGCATGTGACACAGCTGCCTTAGCACACAGTTACAAATTAGAGATGCAGTGTTTCCTTATCATTTGTCGATATTTAAGAATAACAAAAGAAACACAATTGAAATTCATGTGACATCAAATGAACTTGGTTGAGATTATTTTTTCATTGTTGACATTTATAGTTTTAGGCAGCAAAAGTAATTTCGTTTATATTTACTGCATGTCCATAGAGAGGCATGTTTTAAAAATAAAATAAAATAAAGTGGTCTATTAGTTAAAGGGTTAAAATGTTTCTTGACCAGAAAAACACTTTTTCTAATGAGTGGAAAGCGACAGAGAAAATTAAAAACAAGGCAAAAAAGATAATAAAGTTTTTTTTTTAATTTGCAAAAGAAATTATTTGACTTTTGTAATACCTTCAGCTGAAAACCTACATATTTTAGCTTCAAAATAAAGGATAAGATTAGCTTAACTGGGTCTCTGCTTGTGTAGCTCTTCTCATCTGAGGACTGAATCACTTTTTTTTGGTTATAGGCCTGTTGAAAGTCTGTTTACTGGTATTTTTTATTTAATACACCTCATAAACATTAGTAAAAAATGTCTAGATTTGTATTGAGTTCTCCCTAAAGAAGTAGAAAGACAAATTGATGCTTTCTATAAATTTTACTTAGCCATTAATATTTTTAAACTTTTTAGTAAATTTACATCTGCTGTAACACTGTAAGAATTACCTTGACCCACTCTAAACCTAGATTTAAAAAAAAAAAATTCTCTTTGGTATTTAAATACTCTGGTGGGGATTCAAATAATAATTTTAGTTTATATCAGCCATGCTTGGCATGAATTGCACTTCTTTTTGGTACCCAAGAAAAACCTGAGACAGCAAAACTATTCATTGAGCCCGAGAATGTAAGAAATCATTAAACTTTACATTTCTAGAAAATAAACTAAATTGAATTAAAGGTAGAAGAGACATTAGCACATCTAATATTTATATTCTGATACTGGATACGATTGTTGCTGACACATGTAACATGTGCAACTGAGCAAGAGATCATGTTTAATAAGGACCTCAGAGATCTCAGGTCACATCAAACTAATCCTGTGTTATGACTGGATCTCATTTCAGGGCCTGGACTATTACGCTTTTCAACTATTAATTTCAACATGAAAACAGCAATTGCATCAACACAAGAAAAACATTTTACAGCAAGTCCTGTGGTTTAAAAATGTAGCTGTCATACAGCTCTGCTGCCACCTGCCCTGTGCCTCAGCCTCCTTCAGCTGTTAAAAATAACCCTGCTGAAACGCTTGAGGGGCAGAAAAGCCTTCCTGCCTGTGTTATTGTGAAACTAGGATCGAATGCTCAGCTGGAATCCTGAACCTCCACCAATAGGACCTTATATGAAGATAGGCAGAAGCTGGAGCAGCCCACTGGACCAAAAAACTGAACATTGTGTACAAACAGAAAGGGAAACTCTGGGTGTGGGCCAGAATCACAAGGCCTGGACTCTTGCATTGGCTTTGTAACTGAATGTTAATGGGTCTTGTGTTTCAGGAAATTAATCTCTAGTGGCCCTGTTCATGGTAAAGAAACATCATGTGGGCTCACTCAGATGTATTGGGACTTACTCTATCACTGGGCTCCAGCTTGGTACCCCCCAGGAACCACTCGACAGCGATGCCTTCGTATGACAGCTCGCACTCAAAGGTTGCGGTCTCCCCAGCAGTCACGATGATATCCTTCAGAGGCCTCTGGAGGCCAATCACTCGGGCTTTGGATTGGGGAGAAAACATGGTTAGTCCCCACGACCAAAAACAAAACAGGTGATTAGATAAAAAAATTTAAAAAAATCCCAGAGAGAAATGGCTAATCCTTAGTGGCTATTCCTCATGGTGTGTTTGAGCTGAAGGCAAGCTGCTGGAAGACCTTGGACAACTGAAGCAATCCGCCCTGAGACTTGCCATTGAGGGTCCAAGCTCATTAGCATAAGTCCTACTGTCAGATGTATATTGCAAGCAGAGCCAGTGAGAGTAGGGGTCGCACCCTCCCCCCTGCCAATCACTGCAACCCTGCTCTAGATAAGGAATGTGGCTTCTAAAATAACTAAGGGGCCTGATAGGCCGAGAGCCCACATCTGCCAAATCCATCAAGGGAAGCCAATCTGCTCCTGTCAATCACAAGCCTGCAATTTTCCTGGGAAAGGAGAATGTCAATCTCCTGACAGGAGTTACCCAATATCACACTACAAAAAAGACCTATATCATGGTTAAGTAATGCTGATGTGGAACTGGCATTCTGGGGGTTTTGGTAACACAGGTCAGACAGAGCTCAAGGATGTCAGTGTGGATTAACAAGCCGCATCAATTATTTATAACAGGCTTCTTCATATGCCTGAATTAAGGCCCCTTTACAGCCTGTTAAAATGCAGTCTGTATGATAGCCATATTCATTTAATCAGAAAGCTGTCAGTCTGAATAGTTTGTAGACTGTACCTGAGGGGAAACAGTAAAAATGATTTATCTATGAAAATTAATTCACCTTTAAGATATCTGCTTTAAAAAGTCCTACACTGTGAAGGAGAATTTTAAGGCTCCTTAAGCTTAAAATTGATTGGTAAAGGCCTCTGACTGTTTATGATCTAACATCTTCCTAATTCTATAGTTTGGTTGCTAAACTTTTTTTTATTTCTTATGATTGTGGTTTTAAAAATACTGTATTTAAAACCTGGTCATTAAAGAGAAGCAAAATATGTAAGGGATGATTTTTATTAGTTCTAAAACTGGAATCTTGTAATACTATTGCATTACAAGAAGCATGTGTTAAAGAGCTTTTTAATCAGTAGCTGAGTTACAGACTGGTGACAAATTGAAGGAAAAACTTGAACCCTTGACACCTACAGTGAAGGGATCAGGTGACTCTGTTATTCTGTGTGCTGTGTGTGTGTGTGCAGTCACTGCTCCTTTAAGTTCTTCTGAGTGATCACTATATCAATGAAACATTTGTATCATGGTGGGTCTCCTCCAGGTGTTAGACAGTGCTCTCCACCACCATCATCAAAACTTCAAATGAAAATACAGGATATGCTGATTTGTGTTATTTCTATTACTGAAGCTCAAAATTTGTAAACATTTCACAAATCTCTGTCTGTGATTCGTGTCAGAGTCATTTCTGTCACCTTTGACCCTGAGCTGAGCTGAGGATTTAGCATTTGCTGCCACAAAGTCAACACTTCCAGCCATGTCCATTTTGCAGTTATAGAGGATCAACAAGTGCCGGGTTCCTTCCTCCTTAATCTCCACATCCTGAGAACAAACAATTTGCAAACAAAGTTTAGTCATCAAAATATGATGATGAATATGCCAGTACAAAACCTTTTTAATGAAACATGATAACATATAATAAATATAGCTTTACTGAATTTAACTGACTGTAAACAGAGTATTTCTGGAATGGGAAATCTTGCCTGGAACTTTTTTTTACCACATTATCTTTCTTTTCCAATAAGGTTAAACAAGGTATTAAATGTTTTTATATATGTTAAATCTTACAGCAGATGAATGAAGTGTCTCGTCCTTCAGTTTCCAGGTGGCATGCAGGTCCTCCTCAGAAATCTCTGTCTCAAACTTGGCCATCTCGTTCTCTGTAACCTCCACGCTGTACAATGGGCGAACAACCTTGATGTCACGTTCTGCAAAGGTTTAAAAATATGTTAGGGAAACCTTAAAGTGAAGGTGAAGCTGACTGAAATTTATTAGATAACATCTGTGAAAACAGTTTCACACTGTCATATATAGTGTAACAGATGAATGATCAGATGATGACTACAGAGCATGCATTAGACATAGGAAAAATCACGACAGTTTAAGTGAGTAGCTGACGCTCAGTCAGAGCAGCTTACAATTTGTGCAAAAGCAGAAGATGTTGAGGAACTCTTGAGAATAAATAACCCCATAAAACATCTCAAGAGATCCCATATCAAATAACAGTTCAGAAATGCCTGACATTAACTATTTCCAATTTTATTTTAATGTTCATTAACAAAAAGTGCAGTTATTTGTAATTGTGAATCTATCATTAATATAATTTTTGTAATTTTACATGTACAGAAAAATGTATAAATCCATAATGCAAATGAAGAATGATATGAACAACTGTGAGCAGAGAGAACATGAGAAGTATATTCACATTCAGAGGGTCATAATGCTCATTTAAGATTTGCAGGGTTGAATTATTTTCAAGTATTATAATGATAACATTTACAAGCATTCAGAATGAGAGTACAGGCTGCAGAAATGCAGAATGGCTGGAGATAATGGCAGCCCAAAACAAAGGCGGGGTTTCGGTGAACGCTGGTGGGTGGTGGAACGCCTGTTTCTGCAGTCCTGATGGAATCTAGGGAAGGGGCTGGATTGCCACAGGTATTACCTTCGATGTTCAGGTTAGCGGTAGTTTTGTCAGTTCCACAGTCGCAGATGTAAGCTCCCATGTTGCTCTTTGCTGCCTTCTTGATGACCACCATGCGCTTCTTGCTGTCAGATTTGAAGGAAATGTTCTTGGAGGGAAAGATTTCTTTACCGTCTTTGAACCATCTGACCTCAGCAGCAGCCTTACTCAACTCGCAGGACAAAATCACCTCATCTTTTTCGACAGCAGTGTAATTCTGGAGCTTCACTGTGAAGTACAGGTCGCCCTCTGTGGGCAGACACCAGGATTAAGCCAGTTAAAAACAATGGTAACTGGCTAAAGTTTAAGGAGAGTACAGTGTGTATGTTCACCCAAAAAATGTCACCAGTGAATTATTATTGTACAGTTTGAGTACCTCACTTTTAATTTGGAAATCAACATGCAGGTTTACAATAATGGAAAGTAAAGGCAATGTAAATTTTTTTTCTTTTTGTTTTGTTTTCTTTTTAAGTCACAGTGAGTTTTGTAGAATCCTGCACTCTCTTATTTGAAGAAGATTTAAGAATTGATTCCATTCTGGAATGTGTTTGTCACAGACAATTACAAGTGAAGGAATCCTGCCTCTGACACTACATTCTCTGTGGAAATCTGGCTGCATCCCTCTGTGATGTGATACTAACCGAGAACAGTGAGCATGGCCTCTGAAGTCTTGCCCATTGCCTCCACTTTGATCATAGAGGTGTCGTCAATTGTGACCTCCTTGAAGGCCAGTGTGTGGACTTTTCCTTCCTCTGACATGTGCACCACCTTGCTGGGGTGCAAACGGACGTCATTTTTGTACCAGACAACTGGGATTTTTTCATGAGAGAGTTCAATGCTGAACTCTGCGGTTTCACGTTCCTTTACAGTCACATCTTTTATCGGCTTGATAAATGCAAGGCGAATACCTGACAAGAAATTATATTTATATAAACATGTACCTTTTGGAAAGACATCAAATGATTAAGGTTTGCATGGAAATTATATGTAAGGCAATGCTAACAAATTGCCTTACACTATTATTAATATATTAAATATGCATGATTTCTATGTGTAATTCAGTCTAATATATGCAATGAATAATTGCCTAAAGCCTTTGTCAAACTACATGATCAACAAAACTGCATTAACTAAGTCCCAAAACTGTCACAGATGTAATCTTCTATCAGTTTCTTAGCATTTTCAGACCAGCCTAGCTCTGCTTAATGATGGGGTCAAGAGATTTTATTATTAAAAGGCTTTTGGCAAACATAGTTTAGAGAGCACACAAAAATTAGAATTTGGTCACATAAACATCAAATCATTCTTATCCTAATAACATTAAGAAGATCCGACTTGTTTACCTTTGATAATCAACTTTCCAGATGTCCTCTTATCTTCAGCCTCTAACATATATTTGCCTTCATCTTCATATCTGGCAGATTTTACAATAAGACTGTATCTGTTTCCTTCAACATGGAGTTCAAACTTGTCATCATTTGACAACTCTTGAGATCCTTTCAGCCAACGGAAGCTTTTGGGCTCCCTGGAAATTTCTAGTTCAAATTTTGCTTCATCCTTTTCATACACGTGCACATCAGCCAACGGTGTAATGAATGACACTGGGAGCTCTGGTGATTCAGACAGATAGTTGAAAAACAAAAATGGAATATTTGGGGAGAAAACTAAATCAGTTGGATGTGACTTTCCACACTGACTCAAAAAAAGAAAAAAACATGGCCCAAAAAGAAATTTCACAGCACAAAAGAACGTTCTTGGTCTGTACAATGTAATAGTATTTACCCAATCATTTATATAATGTAAATCACTATTACACTTTTTCACATAGTTATTAGTTTGCAATAAAATGCCAAAATAATAAGCTTTAAAAACATAATTTGCAACAAAAAGGTGAAGTACTTCAGTGTTTCCTAAAAGAAACATGAGCACAAAAGTCTACAAGAAAGTAGAGTGGGGAAGTGAAAGCTCACCCTTCACTTTCAGGTTGGCAGAACACTTGGCATTAGCAGCAGTGAACATAACCTCGCCAGTCTGAGGCACTCTGCAGTTGTACAAGACCAGAGTATGTTTGCCATTGTCCTCCACGATCTCAACATCCTGCAGATGGCCAAAAAACTTCAATATTTCAGAAAAATTGTGAGGACTCAAAGAAAAGTGATGAGGGCAATTCACTTTAATTTGTTTGCTAACTTTATATCTTTACCCAACTAATGTAAAACTAGTTAAACAAAAACTTTACTATTCTTTGTAAAGATATCCACATCCAGATTTAAGTCAAATAAAAGTGAATTTAACCACAAGTAAGAGAATATCTGCTGAAATGTAGTTTAATGGGACATACAGCGGATGGACTAAGGACTTCTCCATTCAGTTTCCACTGGCCATGGACATCATCTTCACTAAGCTCAACCTCAAATCGAGCTGTCTCTCCATCAAACACCTCAGTGCCATACATTGGGCGAACCACCTTTATGTAGCGAGCTGATGTTTAAAAGAGGGGACAAAATTTTTGCTGAACTCATAGAAATAAAAAAATTCAAAAACTTAACGCAAATACATAAATATATTACATATTCAAACATGTACATACATAAATCAACATCAGACAGTTACAGATAGAGTTGCCAAGACACATATTATTGAGGTAGAGCCTCTGCTTTGGCAACTGACACATATACAGAAAAGTCTCAATGTTAGCTGTATCAATAAAATAGTGGTAATGTTGCTGGTAATAAAATGTTGTGATGATTTAGTTTGATTCAATATGAAACTATGGGATTATTGAAGTGACAAAGTGCTTCAAAAGGCAATGAGTGATGTGTGCTTTACAGGAATGCTTTGAAAAGGTTATTTTGTGAGCATCAAAGATGAGAAACAAAGTCACAGACATGACAGTGAAAGAACACTACAGGACTGACACAAAAATAGAGTGACAGATTAGAATACACTTTAGCTTCCTTGAGAGCTGCGTTTTTAGAAACTTTAAGTCTTCTAATTTTCTACCAGTTTCTGCCATTAATGGAGGGTGATGAGAGAAAAACAGAAAATGCTGATTAGAAAGTGAAGTAAGGTGCTTCAAGTTCAAAAACTGTAAAAAAGAGTGACTGATAGGATGCGATGCACAGTTAGGAGGCTGTGCAGGTGAAAGCGAGTATGAAGAAGGGGGAAGTTGCCTCAAAATGACCAAAAATCTAAATCAAATTCTGGGGCTTTACCTTCAATGTGAAGAGCTGCTGTTGTCTTGTCTGTTCCACAATCACATAGGTACTGTCCTTTGTCTTTGTCCCCAACTCTCTTGATGACAAGGGCTCTGCGTTTGCCTTCAGCTTTAATGTTCACCATCTTAGAGGCCTTGATCTCAGCCTCATTGTGGTACCACATGACATCGACATCTTTGCTGAGCTCACAATCTAGAACCACCTCATCTTTCTCCACTGCAGTATAGTCTTGCAGCTTAACTGTGAAGTACGGATCTCCCTCTGGAAAGGGGACATTTTTGGGTGATTCCACAATACACAACACATATACAGTATATGGTCCACAACACAAGACAGTGGAAACAAACAAGAAATACAAATGGAAAACATAAAAAAATGATTTCTTACAATACAGAGACACAGTTTTACAAGAATACAATAATTTTGTGGACCCGGACAGACACAACAATGGACAAACTGTACACAAAGCTGTGGGGAAGAAGACACACTCAATGACGAGGATAGAAAGAACAGTTTGTTATTCTTCGATTACCTATAACTGTCAGGTTGGCCATAGAAGGAATTCCTTTGGCCTCAGCCTTAATTTGGCAGATATCATCTAGAGTCACTTCCCTTATTTCTAGTGCATGCTTCTTTCCATCCACATGAATGACAACTGTTCTGCTCGGATGGATTTTAATGTCGTTCTTGTACCAGGTGATGGGGATGTTCTCATGAGAAAGCTCCAACTCAAAGCGAGCCATTTTGCCTTCCTTTACAGTTTGATCCTTTATTGGTGAGATAAATTTGAGTCTGATACCTACAATTGTATTAATAAAACATGGTCATATGATTTAGTTCATATGATGATTGGGCAACCAAGTCAATGAATATAGTAAAAATAATTATGTTTTGCCCTTATTTTCAGTAAAGGTGGTCCATTACTTACCCTCCACTGTGAGTCTAGCTTTTGAGGTTTTGCCCAAAACTTCAATCATATATTCATCCTCGTCATCAAACTCACAACAGTTTATAATCAGCATATGCTTCTTTCCATCATCGATGATGTCATACTTTTGGTCTTGGGTGATGATGTCAGCCCCTTTATACCACATGACCTTAGAGACATCTTTTGTGATGGTGCATTCAAACTTGGCCTGTTTCTTTTCTGGCACAGAAACATCCTTCAGTGGGACAACAAAGTCCATTTCGACTTCTGAGATAAAAGGTGACACAGGTGCAATGTGTCAACAACATAACAGAACAGGTCAGTTTACCTTCTATACCTTTTTATGTCCCGCTAGCTCTATAATTTCTGAATCATAAAGCAGTTAGTAGTAGCAGTATCAGGGCCTTTAAGAACACCAAGTTACTTCTTGCTGTTGACAAAATTGAAGATCACTGACCCTACAAATCTCTCCAAAGTGCTTTAAGTGGTCAGTAAGACAATAAAAGTGCTACATAATTGCCAGCCCACTTAGTTCCTCCTATCTTAAACTACACAAATCCTCTTGGAGCTAGTAACAAGAATTCAAAATATTCATATTCAAGTTTTGGCACAGGGTAGAAAGTTTCCACAGAATGCAATAAATCTTCATTCTTCATCGTGTTCTTCTTTCCACTTGTTTTTCTTGAAGTCCATACTGCAATGGATGTTTGTTGGGGAAAATCAACTATTTGCTGTAGGAGAGTTTGCTGCAGAACTCCATTACTATTGCTAAAACCAAGTCACACTAATTTCAAATCTAGTCCAGTAACAGATTCAATAACATGAGCTAACTAATAAACTGTCCATGGTGTAGATTTAACATAAAACATTTAACCACAAAAGGTAGAAATAAACTATAGAGAGACAACACAAATTTTCAAATCTGACAGCAGACACAATTACACTTTACATTTTCAAATAAACAGACTGTACAACAAATAGAACAAATAATACAGGACACCAATTCAACCACTGAAAATGGTTAGGATCCCACATCAAAATTCCTTCTTGTTTTCCTAGGCTCCACACAGTGGCACAAATTATCAAGTTGATTGTCAACCCTATTCAATAAAGGTCTAAGGTCCACTCTCACAGATCCACATACACCAGTTAAGTTTTGTTTTATTTCCTACAGACCTTACACCTTTATTTTTACAGCTAGTATAAAAAAAAAATCATAGGACACTGTAATTCCAGTTTTGGATGATAGGAGTTCCCCTTACCTTTGACATTAAGCATGGCGCTGGTTATGGCATTCAGAGCTGTGTAGGTCACTTCTCCAGCCTGGTCCAACTGGCAATTTTTCAGCTTGAGTCTACGCACTGTACCCTCCATTTGGATGTTGCATGTCTAATTAAAACATTACAATATACTCACATATAAAGAGTGAACATACTAATTAAAGAATACATGTGCAACACAAGTCCTTTGTGCCTTACCGGGGATCTGGTCAAAACCTCTCCTTTGAGCTTCCATTCCCCTGGAATATCGTCTTCGGAGATCTCAGTCTCAAACATGGCATCTTCCTTCTCAACCACCTCAACGCTGACCAAAGGCTTGAGGATCTCAGCCTCCCGCTCTATGAACATATTGTTCGAAATTAGTACTCAAATATTAAATATTATATATCAGCTAGTTAACAGAAAACTATTACAACTATTTAAAGGATTACAGTTACTATGAATATAAGTAAGTAGACAGATGAACCTCCAAGTGTTAACTTGGCACTGTAGATGCGTCCTTCCACCTCCATGGCATATTCTGCTACATCATCAGGCTGACAATTCTTGATGGTGAGCATCAGCTCCTTTCCTTCCTTCTTGATGTCAATCTTGTCAGATGGCGTGATCTCATTCTCTCCTTTGAGCCACTTCCAGTTGGGAGTTTCCTTGAAAAGCTCACATTTAAATGTAGCAGCAGCCTTTGGTTTTACATGCTGGTCTCTCAGTGGTCTTACTATCCAGTCTTTGACAATTTCTGTTGGATTTTAATATTACTGAGTCAATGACAAAAATATGTTTCAAAATGTGCACAATTAAAACACTGAATATTAGCAGAGTTGACGAAATCAGATCAGTCTTAACCTAGTTTAAACAATGTCAGGAGGGTTTGATTTGGAAGGTTTTCAAAGATTTCTACAATTTTAAGTGATTCTCAGTTAGAAAAATCCAAAGTTATTTATATCTCTATTTAATGTCCAAGCTGTGAAAATAAATCAAAGCTGCAGGACATTTTGTGACATTTGCCTGTGAACAGGATATCAAGATATTTGATACTGATGTTCAGAACAATCTTGATATTTCTGTTTGTTGACTTTTCTTTAGGCAAGATAAAAACAAGCTATAAAATGAGATAAATAAAATGTATATTGCAATGTGTAGGAACATGTACCTCGTCTTACTATGCTTACCAATCACTTTGACATTTGTTGTAGTCTTTATGTCTTCTTGGCCAGCCACTTCACATGAGAAAGTACCAGCATCCTCCTCAGTGGAGTTCTGGATAGTCACAGCGTGCTGCATACCAATGACATTGATCTGAATCTTGCCCTCCTGTTTCTTAAGGGCCTCACCATTCTTCTTCCATATCACATCCCTCTCTTTGTTCAGTTCGCAGGTTATATACAAAGGCTGACCCTTGATTGCTGATGTCTCCTCCTCCAGTTCTTTGGTCCATTTCACAGGTAGCTCTATAAGGAGACAAAATAGAAGAGGCATTCCACATTGGTAAAGGGGATTTCAACAAATACATTTTGTGCACCTCAGGACTGCAGAAAAATTATTATACCTTCAACGATGAGCTTGGCGGTGCATGATATCTCCTTGCCAGCATTCTTGGCCACACACGTATACTCCCCAGTGTCAGACAGCTGGACATCAATAATGTTCAACTTGCGATCTTTGCCATCAGAAGTGAACTTGTGCTTCGGGCTCTCACGAAGATTACTACCATCTTTCATCCATGAAGTGATAGCAGTGGAAGGCGAGACCTCACACTCAAAGACAGCAGATGAGCCAATAGACTCAGCTTCCTGCAAAACAATGTCCTGAAGCTTTTTGATAAACTTTAGAGGGACAGCTTTGAGCTTGAAACCTGCAAATGGTTCCTCTGGTGGTGGTGGTGCTTTTCCACTAGGTTTCAGTCCCCTACCCCTGCCCTCTCCAGGAGATGGGGTCTGCTTAGCTAAATAAACAAATTGAAGACTATCAATTTAATTTCATTTGGAAAAAAAATTACATTCTTGCTGATTCACCATACAGCATGGTATATGTACAGTGCATCTGGAAAGTATACACAGCGCTTCACCTTTTCCACATTTTGTCATGTTACAGCCTTATTCCAAAATGGATTAAATTCATTTTTCACCTCAAAATTCTACACACAATACCCCATAATGACAGAGTGAAAAAAGTTTGCTTGAAATTCTTGCAAATTTATTAAAAATCAAAAACAAAAATATAACATGTACATAAGTATTCACAACCTTTGCTCAATACTTTGTTGAAGTATGACGCTACAAGCTTGGCACACCTATTTTTGGGCAGTTTCTCCCATTCTTCTTTGCAGAACCTCTCAAGCGCCATCAGATTGGATAGTGAGCATCTGTGTACAGCCAGAAATGTCTCCAGAAATGTTTAATTGGGTTCATGTCTGGGCTCTGGCTGGGCTACTCAGAGACATTCAAATAGTGGTCCTGAAGCCACTCCTTTGTTATCTTGGTTATCTTGGCTGTGTGCTTGGGGTTGTTGTCCTGTTGATGAACCGTCTCCCCAGTCTGAGATCCAGAGCGTACTGTAGCAGGTTATCATCGAGGATGTCTCTGTAGATTGCTGCATTCATCTTTCTCTCAACTCTGACCCAGGTCCTGCTGACGAAAAACATCTGGAACATTCTCCTGTCTCCACAGAGCAATGCTGGTGCTCTGTCAGAGTGACCATCAGGTTCTTGGTCACATCACTGACTAAGGCTCTTCTACTCCAACTGCTCAGACTGGCCGGGAGGCCAGCTCTAGGAAGAGTCCTGGTGGCTCCAAACTTCTTCCATTTAGGGATGATGGAGGCCACTGTGCTCATTGGGACCTTCATTGCTGCAGAAATTTTTCTGTACCCTTCCCCAGATCTGTGCCTCGACAATCCTGTCTTAGAGGTCTACAGACAATTGGACTTCATGGCTTGGTTTGTGCTCTGACATGCACTGTCAACTAATGGACCTTATATAGACAAGTGTGTGCCTTTCCAAATCATGTCCAATCAATCAAGTTGTAGAAACATCTGAATGATGATCAGTGGAAACAGGATGCACCTGAGCTCAATTTTGAGTGTCATGGCAAAAGACTGTGAATACTTATGTACATGTTATATTTTTGTTTTTGATTTTTAATAAATTTGCAAGAATTTCAAGCAAATGTTTTTTCCACTCTGTCATTATGGGGTATTGTGTGTAGAATTTTGAGGTGAAAAATGAATTTAATCCATTTTGGAATAAGGCTGTGACATGACAAAATGTGGAAAAGGTGAAGCACTCTAAATAGTTTCCAGATGCTCTGTAACATTGGTTTTGCTGGAGGGTAATAGGTTTATCAAGACAAAACTTACGTTTCAGCCCTCTGCCTCTACCTCTTCCTCCTTCCTCTGCTGGTTGTCCCTCTGTTCAGAAAGAATGTAAATTATTTGATGCTCACAGTGTAATCATACAGTACATACATGTCCTGCTAAACATGCCAGGGTCAGGAAATATGTAATGTAGGGTAGTGAATATAGTGGGAATTATGAAATGATCATGATGGTAAGTTTATGAAGTAATGACATTCACTTGGAGGTAGACAAAAATACCATGATGAAAAATATAAAATTAAAATGCATGAAATGGAAGAACAAACATAAATGAAATGAGTGGGGACAACATAATGAAGAAAGCTCAAAAGGCAGAAACATAAACAACATAACAAAAATGACACAAAGTGATAAATATGACTGGGCAGTTTAACACAAAGAATGATTACATAATTCTAAGGAAAACATGAATGAATCACATCACATTTAAAATATGAAGAGGGAAGAGGATTTTAGATGGGGGCATGAAAGCGAAGCGAGAATGGGTGGATATTATTCATGGCAGGGAGGCATGTTTCTTTTTTTTTTTGGTTGTCACCCAATGAGTTGGGGCTGCCACCATCTCACCTCTACTGGCCACCCCTGGAACCTCCATAGCACCTTCCTCTGCTTCATCTTCCCAGTCCTCTGAGCTGTAACTCTCCTGTGGAACCAGCTCCCAGCCCCATGCCTCCTCTCCCTCTGGCACAGCGTCTTCCTCGGCTTCAAACTCCTTTTCAAATACTTCCTCCTCTGCCTGAGTGGCAACCTTCTTCATCTTGACAGCTCCAGGAGAGATTTCCTTTACCAAGGGAACCTTCCCTTTATCAGGCTTTGCTGATTCTGCAACCTTGTCTTCCTCCGGTAAAGGCTTCTTTGGGACTTTTTTTAGAGTCACATCTTCAACAGATTCTTTGGGTGAAACAGTTTTAGCAAGCTTTTTGAGTTTGTCAACACTTGGCCTCCTCTCAACTGTGATTGTCTCTGCTTCTTTAAGTTTCTCAACTTTCGGGGATGGTGTCTTTTTGAGCTCTATCTTCTTAAGCTGCTCCACAGGTTTCAGAGATACTTCTTCCTCTTTTGCCCTGGGTATAACTCCTTTCTTCATTTGCAGAGGTTTGGTCTCCTCTGGAACCTTTTCAGTTTTCTTAGCAGGGGCTGGAAAAGGAGGCACTATCTTTTCCATGGGAATGACATCTACCTTCTTTGGCTTCACTGGCGTCTCCTTTGGAGCTTCTGGGATCTCAGGTTTCTTTGGCTTAGCCTGTCGTGTCTGTTCTTGAGGTTTCTCATCTGGACTTGTGCAAAGATGGAGCAGATCATCAGTTGACCTCCTTTCTCTCTCCTCTGCTGGTTTCTTCTCATGCTCTGTAGCCTCTTTGGAAGGCCTGTCAAAGGGTTTCAACTTGACGCTTTCTATCTCTGGTTCCACTGTTCCACTGATCTTCTTCATTTTTGTTGGCACTTTGACCTCTTCAGACTCCTCCTCTGGAGTTTTCTTTCTATCTTCTGGTTTAGTCACCTTGGCTGGTGGCTCCTTTACTTCCAAAGGTTCTTTATCAGGTTTCTTTGGAGGTTCTTTGGTTTCCACCTGTCTGGGGAGCCTTTCACCCTTCTGAAAAGGTGAAGCGTCCTTCTCTGGCCTCTCCTTCTTATCCTTTTCTGGATCCTCTGCTGGTTTAGGAGGCTTCTCAAAAGGTTTTAGTTTGACTACTTCTAGTTCCAGTTCATCTAAAGGCAATTTTTTAACTTTCTTTAGGGCTGCACTTGGTGGGGCAGGTTCCTCTTCCTTAAGTGCCTTGGGAGTTTTCTTCAGAGAAATCTTATCTTTTGGTTTCTCATCTTTTGGGCAGGGCTTCTGCCAGGTCCATGCATCTTTAGGAGTCTCTTTATGTTCTTCTTCTTCAGGTTGAATAACTTCTGGTTTTTTTACCACATCTGCTTTCTCTCTAGGCTTCTTCTCCTCCACATGGCTCCTGGTGACAAGTGAAATCTCAGCAGCTTCTTCTTTATGTACCATCTCCTCAACATTAAAAACTGTGGTCTTGGTGACCTTCTGAGATAATTCCTCTTGCTCAGGCTCTTTGGATGGAACTGACGGGATCTTCTTCAATATGATAATCTCTTGTTCTTCTTCCACCTCTCTCTTTACCCTGGTTGTCTTTCTCAAGGTGGGAATGTCAAATGTCCTATCCTCTTCCACATGAATTTTACCTTTTTTGTGTAGAACCGGTTCTGAGGCATCAAAGGTTTGATATTACTTAGTTTAATTTATTGTATCAGTTTAGTGTCAGTAAATGTAACTAAACTCACATTACAATTTGTACAAACATACACAAAACAAATACACATCACAACTCTTGGAAAAACAGCAAAAACAAATAAATATTAAAATACAAGGGGGAAAATTTAATCAGTGATTTCAGAAAGATAACTTTAACTTTGAATGATATAAGAACAATAACAGAAACAAAAAAGACATAAAAGGCAATAAAAGAGGATAAAGACATCTAGAGTTTCCCCAAGAAAGCATAGAAAGCCTAATGGTGCCTGTACTAGCATATAGTTGAATCTGAATCTGATATTAGCGATCAGCTTGATTTTTTTTTTTTACCTAACAGTGTCCAACTAATGATTTAAAAGTATAGAGATATACATGCATTGCCACTGATCGAGTCCTGCTAGTAGCTGTGTACTGAGTGTACTGAGTACTCCTACCTTTCTTGACTCCTCCAGGTGCTTGTATGGGCCCCTTGGTTTCATCTAATATAGGAGGATAGTTCAAAAAGTTGTTAATTGGGCCATGTAATTGTTCATGAAACACATTAAGAAAAAAATGTGGATGAGACGTGAAACAAAGATGTGACTCACATGCAGAGCAAAAAAGTTCATTATCTTATAATTTAGTTGAAGAACAATAGCAGAGAAATAACACCATAAAGAAAGATAAAGAATAAAATGAAGTTAGGTTGTGTCCAAGGACATGTGGTAGCTCATGATGGATTCAAGATCAATGAATTAATCACCAACAGAATAGAACACACACCACAAAACACCAAAACTGCAACAATACACAAAGGGGCTGTACTGCGGATAAGGGTCCTATCCACCAACATAAGAAAGACCCATAACAACAATAGTAAAGATACACAATTGGGTAATTATATAGCCAACATCAGCTGTGATCAAATAAGAAGTTAAAAAACTGGAAAGGACTAAAAACACCTTAAACAAAGAGGATGCTTCCTTCTCAGTCCTTTAAATACCTCTAACTGTTCCAGGTGATATAGTTTTTGTTAGTGGTTTTTCTTCTTCTGCAAACATCTTAGTTGGTTCTTCAGCCTTCATGACAGGCTGTGTCTTGGGCACTTTAAGTATAAAAAAGAAAGAACTGAAGTATTATAAAGTACCACAAAAGGACATAATATTTCTAAAAATAAACAAAGTGTTAGAATCACTTTCTGAATACCTGGCCATGTTTCTTCTTGTGGAGTAATTTTCTTTTCCAACTTAGTATTGTCAGTGACTTCAGGCCTTTTGACAGCTTCTTGATCTTTTACAGCAGCCTGTGGTTTACTCTCTTAAAGTACAAAGTATACAAGAAATTCAACAAAAGTGCTCTACAACCACTTCATCTTACAAAAAAAAAAATAAAAAAAATAGATGAGTTCATGTTGTATTCTGTCTTTATAAACACCTTGTTTTGGTTTCTTTTGTCTCAAGATAAAGTCAAAGATTTATATTTGCAAAAGAGTGACATTCATTTATGAATGCCTTAATAAAACCTCCACAGAAACACACACAGACATAAAGAGATTTAAAGAAGCAGCTGGGTACCTTCTTGTGGAGCAGCTGGCTTTACCGGTGGTTCTTTGACTTGTGGTAGGAACTCCTTCTCCTTTACAAGAACTTGAAAATGAAATTACAAGACAATCAGATTTGGACTCACATAGGACCATTTAAAGACCAAAAGAAAAAAACATGAATGCATACAAAGCTGAATGACTGAGTTTAAAAACATGAAAACTCCATAGAAATACCTTGCCTCACTGTCCAAAATATCTTGATAAACACATATACACAACAAATACAGAATTAGAAGTAACTGTGAGGAAAAACCCAACATACAACATAAACCTTTGGTGGTAGTGATAAGAAATCAAAAGAGACTGTCAACAGCATAACAATCAACATATTCTTGCCACAATGAGAAAGACAACAGTTTATGCCCAAACAAAATGGGTGATATGACATGTGCATCCTCTTGAAATGATGAAGACAAAGAGTTATGAATTTGAAAAATTCCTGTAAAATCAAAACGAGGAGGTGCAAAACAATGACTGGTGCTCAGATCAAAAACACGTGCTCAGTGACATATTTCTTTTTTTCCTCTGTACCTCTGGAAATTTCCTGAAGGAAGACTTTTTTTCTCTCTTCCGGTTCCAAAGTCAAACCCCTTGTGTTTATGATGGACTGAATCCTTTGAGCTTCTGACTTCTTTCTGGTAATGGCTTCAACTTCTTGAGAAGACGTGCATGTAGCATGCAGGACTTCCGATTGCTGTTTCCTGGTTACATAAACTGGAGTGTCACCAGTCTTTTTCTCAGCCATCTTTGGCTTGGTTTTATCTGTTACTGAGGGCTCATGGCTTTGCATTACACCAATATGAGCATTTGACTCTAGCATTACAGGTGTGTACACCTCTTCATTAACTATCTGTTGTGATTGATACACTTCCTCACTTCTTCTTGTTGGTATAATTAGCTGTGGCATTTTGATCCATTCTTCTTCAATGGCCCTTTTATCTTTTTTTTCTTCACATTTCCCATCTATTTTATCTGACATACTTGTTCCAATATGCTCTTTTGCTATGACTCTTTCTTTGAGAGTTTCTATTTTGACATATTTTTCTGGTCTGTCATCTGCTATAAGCGATTGCTTAGATGTCACTTCAGTTGCAGGTGTTAATTTAGCTTTGCTTTCAGCGTGTTCCACCTTCACTTTTGTTCCTTCAGTTGGTCTAACTGTAGCTGTATCAACTTTAACTGTCACTATCTTTGACTGAATTTCTCCTACTATGACATCAGATTTATCGTTTTTGCATAGCGTCTGTTTTTCAACTTCTGTTTGAATGTCTCCAATCCTGGTGTGTCTTACTGAAGTATCTTGGCTTTCTGGTATGTTTTTTGTTTTAGGATCTGCTTGTTTTTCAACTGGAGCTAGATCATCTGAGAAAATATAGCTTAGTAGAGGCTCTAATAAACTATCTTGCTCCTCTGCAGATAATTGTTTTTCATGTGCAACATCCATTACAGGAATTATTAAAGGTTTTCTTTCTATTTGTTGCTGGTTTGCATCTATGGTAAGAAAATCGCCTTTAACCATTTCTGTTTTAGATTGAATGCCTTTGCCTGTAATCTGTCCTTGGCCTTTCAGACAATCTGGTTTCTTTGAAGATGTAATAAGATATTTAACTTCCTCATGTCTTTGTGAATGGTCTCTGACAACCACCTTTGCTGTAGTATCTTCTCTTACCAGTGTTTCTTCTATTGTATTTTGTCTGCATGCAATTTTTCCCATTTTTAATTGACTTGGGAATTCTTTCACCTGAGTGTCTTTATCTGCAATCATTTTCATAGTTTTTTCAGTTACAATTTCCTTGGCAGATTCGGAACATTGTAATTCATTGATATTCTCTTTCCTTGATGTAAAATCTTTGACTTGGTTGTCAGGTAAAACAAAGCTTTGAAGAGAGTCTACCTTCAAATCTCCATCTTCATTTAAGAAATATTTTTCTGACGCAAACTCCATTACAGGTGAAACTGAAATTATTCTCTCAACTTGTTTTGTTTCTGTTACTTCAAAGGGAGGGACATTTTCATGTTCATCTTTAATAACAATCTTGGACTGCAATTCTTGAAGGGAAATTTTTGTACTGTTCTCTGTCTTCTGGTCCTTCCCTTTTAGGGTTTTGGGTTTCCATGACTGAATGTACTTCATATCTCTTTCAGTCTTTGTTTTAGTTTGCTTTGGCTTGTGTTCAAACTCTTGAGCTGCAAGAAATGTGGTGGTTGTGTCTGTTACTGTATATTTTTCAGGAGCTTTTTGCACCACTATAGAGTAATCATAGTTTTCCTCTGGTTCAGATGCAACTTGGGCCTTTTTTTCACTTTGTTCCTGTCTGTCAGGTAATTTCTCTCCAATGGGCCTGAAATCTGTTTTATCTTGAACTAAATCTACCTTTGACTGCACTTCAGCAGTAATGTCTTTCATGTCCTTCAAAGACTTGTTTCTTTTAAGAGAAATGCCATCCAATGCAGTGACTTCCACTTGGTCATTAGTTGTGACATACAGCCTGAAAATGTCTGATTTTACATGGCCATCTTTGCCTATCTTAGATTGTTCAGATGCAACTTCCATCACAGGTGGCACAGAAAAACTTTCAACACATTCCTGTTTTGTATTTATTCCATCAAATGGAGTAACACTACCATACTCATCTTTTACAACAACAATCTTAGACTGTACCTCCTCATGAGTTATTTTTGTGCTTTTGCCCAACCTCTGGCCTCTCTCTTTTAGGGATTTTAATTTGCTTGTCGACAGATCTTTGAGTATAGTCTCTGATGTTTTGTCAAACTGCTGATGTTCTTTGGTTGCTTCTTTCTTTGTTTCGATTTGTGTCAGTGTCTGTCTAGTTGTCTTGGTTTTGGCTATTACAGAAACTTTCTCTACTAAAGTGTATTGATGTGTTACTTCTGGTTCAGCCACTATTGAAATCTTTCCTTTAATTTCAGATTTCTTTGGTTTATCTTTATTTATTGATTCCTTGATCTTCGTTTGTTCAACTGTAAAATGTTCAGTATCTGATACAGAATCTAAATCCATTACTAACTGAGATTTTTCAAATGCCACCTCCAACTTTCTCTTAAACTGATCTTCTGATTCTTGTACTACAGATTTACTAACACTGCCATTGCCATCCTTAGCTGTCACTGTCTTGGACTGGATCTCTTCTATATTTTGTTCTTCACATGTTTTTTCTAATAGAGGTGCAAAGAAATTTCTTTCTTTTTCTTCCAGTTTTGTCACTGTAGTTGCAGGGAATTTGCCAGTTTCACTAATTTCCTCAAATGTCATCTTGCGAGTTCCAACTAATTTCTGGGAAATGTCTTTGACTAGAGAAGTGTCACCAAACTTCTCAATTTTTTCTTCCAGCTCAGGTTTAATTGCTGCCTTTGTTTCAGTTTGTTCCTGCCTTATTTTCTTCTCTTCAAGAAGAGCAGTTGGCTTTGGTTTGTCTTTCTTTATATCTCCCATTAATTGAATTTTTTCAGTCACCTTTGATGAGCTCTCTTTTTTCTTTGTCTCTGACATATCTTTCTTAGGATGAATGATTTCAAGCTGGATTATGTCCTCTATTTCTCCTTCTCTATCATTAACGGTTGTTTCGGTTTCACCATATTTTTCATACTCTTCTGAAGAATTTGCCTTCGTTACTTCAGAATCATTTGCCTCTGTAGCTAAAATGTCAATTTCTTCCTGTCTTTTTCTCTCCTCCTTCATTTTATCCTTATCTGGAACATTTTTTGTTGGAAATTTCCTATAAGCGACTTCTTTAATTTCAGCTACTTTTTGCCCCTCTTTCGGGAATACTGATTCCTTTGGAGTGTTATCCCCCTCGCAAATTTCATTATCAGCTATGGCAAATTCAATTTCTCTGATTTCTGACAGGTTCTCTCGGACTACTTTCAATTCTTTAGACATTTCCTCTATCATGCCAGTAACTGATACCTTTCTTTTAATTTGTTCTTGTGTCATTTTGATCTGTTTACAAGGAGAAACTTTAAAAGTTTTGTTTTTAAATGAAGTAATCTTTAACTGGTCTTTTTCAACTATAATACCTTGAGATTTCGTAATTTTCTGCTTCTCTGATTCTCTCTCTGTTTCATACATTTCCTCATCAACTATGGCAGAGAGTTTTTTAATTTGTTTTTCCAGTGTTGCATCTTCAATAGGACTTATTTTTTGCATTGTGTCCTTACTAGTGATTGCTATTAATGGATTTTGTTCATCTTCTGTCTTGTTAGTTTTGGAAAAAATTTGTTTTGTTGCCATTAGGGGCATTACTTCCTTTTGAGAAGTGCTCTCTGAAGCTGGTTTAAAGCCATGTTCTTGAATTTTTGCAAACTTGTCAAGAGCTACTACTGCTACTTCCAATTTCTTAGAGGTGTCCTCTATTAAAGACCTACCTGTAAGGTTTCTCTCAATTTGTTCCTTTGTAGTTTTAATCTCTTTCAGAGGTGTAACTTTAAAAGTTTTATCTTTGCTGGCCTTGAATTGGTCTTCTTCAACTACAATTCCTTGAATTTTGGCAAATGTCTTTTCTAGTTGTTGTTGAGCTGCAGCTTTGCTCTCTGTTCCATCAACAGTGGCAGGCTCTGTGACACATTCTTTAATTCTATCCTGTTTTTCAGGGGCACCCATTACAGACCTTTTCTTCACACGTGTATCTAAAGCTTTTCTTTCAACTTCTTCTTTTCTACTTGGTTTCTTCTGTTTATTGGGAGTGGCAGTTCCATCTGCAACTTTGTCAGATTTATGTAATATCTGGCAGCTTCCTTTAACTGTTTCTGTTTTCTTTAGAGAATTGTTCTTGGACTCATTCACTTCCTGATTATATGCAGAATATTTCGCTTTTGTTAATTTGGAAACAACTTCTGCTATCAGTGATTCCTCATGTTTTAACTTCAGTGCCTTTGTTAATTGGGTTTGGGTTTGTTTGTGTTTTGTCTCTTCTGTTCTGTCTGTTTTCAACTGAATGCTATCAAATTCTACATTTGTTTTTTTAGTCTGTTTGTTTTGTTTTATGGATTGTATCTCCTTTTGTTGAACCTCTTCTGGTCTTTGTAATTTTCTATTTAGTTCAACACATTCTCTAACATATTCCTCCTCCAGCAAATGTTGATCTGTGATGTCTTTTTTCAGTTTCTGTGTGGCAGTTATTTTTGCCTTTGACTGGATGTCCTCAGTAGTGTACATCACTCCCTTAGATTCAAGCAATGTAGGTTTTGAAAAGACATTTTCTCTTGGCTTAAAAAGCTCTAAAGAATCAGTTTCTTGTGATTTTGAAGATGTTTCACTAATTCCAACCTTTAAAGTTTTCTCTTCTTGGTCATTTGATATCTTTTGGAGACTGACTTTTTCTAATGGCTTACCACCTGTCATACTAGATACCTCACTTTTACTAATTGGTAATTTTCTTTTATCTTTCACATTTTCTTTAGTTTTAAGGACAACTTTAGTTTGAAGGCCCCGCGCCTTGAAACCATCAGTAACAGAAATATTACCATGACTTTTAGACACCTCCTTAGGTCCTTGTATAGTTGTTAAAATCTCTTTTTGCAGAACAGATTTGATATTTTTGCCTACAATGTCTTCATTATCTTTGTGGTTTATTAGATGTTTTTTCTCTTCTCTTTCCATGTTCTTCTCTGCAGAGGATGCTTTCTCTGACATTAAATCATTTGGGCTAACTTGAGCTCCCGCTCTGTTCACATCCTTTAAAAGACCAGCAATGGTTGCTTGACAGTGAAAGATTTAAAAGGTGTGAAGAGAAAGCCCATTTAGTAGTGCCAAGAGATTAGGAAAAAAAATACAGACACAAACATTTGGAGTTAAACAAGACAGACGCTGACATAATAAGGGACATCAGGAGCTGAAAATCAAAGACAGGAAATGTGCTGTCATTGTACCTGTCTCTAGTCTTTTTCCTTTTGCTGCAACTTGTGTTTCAGGAGACAACGCATCAGGAGCAGTAGTGGAAATCTTGTCTTCTGTTTCTTTAAAAAAGAATCAGTTTTTATTTAAAGCAAGGTATCAGTAGAGTTTAGTAGATAAAAAGAGAACAGGAAAAAAGATTTAAAAAGAAATGAACATGTGATATGAAGAGAGGTTTACAAACTGGGATTGATTATGGACTCAAACTGAAATGAGAAATGATGACCAATTGTGGTTGATTATGCATAAAGAAGAACAAAGACTGCAGGGAAAATGGAGTCAAATGAAACAGTTAAAGATTAAAAATAAATAATAATGATGAGATTTTTGCCTGGTACCTCTGGAAGAGTTTTGTGAGGGAATCCTTTTCATCTCCTCTGGCTTTAATGGCACTGAAGGTTTTATCTGAACAGTATCCTCGGTTAAAGATTCTTTTGTTTTTTCAGTGTCAACTCGCTGATCAAGGAAGTCTTTGGATTCCTTTTTTGTCTTGTATTCCACTTCAGTTTTTGCAGCAACGGGCTCAAACTCACACTCCTGTTTGATCATTTTTGACTTTCTCATTTCGATATCTGTTACTGAGTGTTTTTCAGTAACCTTCTCTATTTCTGCATAAAACATTTCCTCAGATTTAATCTTTTTTGCGTTTTTCTTTTCAAATACCTTGTGTCTTGTAACTGACACTTTTTCTGATGCACTTTGCTCATATTCAGGGGAATTAGAAATGACAGGTGGTCTAATTTGAGTTTCCTCTTTTCTGTTCTGTTCCATGTCTTGCATTTTCACTGCAGTGGGAATCATTTTTGTTCCTTTACCTTCAACTGTGACTTCCCTCTGCACAGCTGTCATCTCTGCAACTTTCTTGCTGTGTTTTTCATGTGGAATCACTGATAGTATGTCAACATCATAATCAACTGTTTCCTTAAAGGTGACTTCAGCTGAATCCTTTGTTTCCACTTCCAAACTTTTGGTCTGTCTTCTTGCTTCTGTGGTAATAACAACTGAGGAAGGTTTGGTTTTATCTGCCTTTGTCACCAATGTGATATCTTTCAGTGACTCTATGTCTTTGAATGAAATAGACTCCTCTGATTTTTCTTTTCTGCATCTCTCTTTGTTTTCTGTTTCAATACTCATCTCTCTCTTTTTAGGTTCAACACTTGTTTCATGTATGAAGATAGCTTTTTTGTCGCGTTGGTGGCTAACTGATGTGCTGTCTTTTCTTCCATCTGATATTTCCTTTGTTGGTGACTCAATTGCCTTGACAAAATACTCCTCTTCAGTTTTTTCTTTTGTATGTTGTTCTTGTAGTATTTTGAGCTTCTGGTTAGATTCACTTTCCTGGGCTAAAACTACAGCTTCAGGTTTTTTCAGGATGACTCTTTGTTTAGTCACTCTGCTTTCTTTCCTCTTTGAAGTGTCAGTACCAGATAGCTCACCTCTCACTTCAAACCTCTTGTCTCTTTGGCTCTGCTTTTCTATTGTACTTAAGACATCTACATCTGATAATGCCACTATTGTCACATCTAGAGGAGCCACATCTTCATACAATACTTGTTCTTCCACTATACTTTCATGCTCCCAAACCTCTTCTGTGAAAGGTACTTCTTCTGTCATGTAATAAATTCCCTGTATCTTCTGAGCTCCTTTCCCTTTTCCTTCTTCAGTCTTCTCAAGACTTATAGCTGCTGGATGTTTTAAGAGGTGTTGAAGAAGAGGCGTCATGTGGCGGCGCCAAGATTTGACAGCAAATCAGAAAGACAAACATCAGTGTTAGGAGACAACACAGAGATGAAGAGGCAAGAGGCTTGTGTCAAGCATTAAAGATTAAGATGTGTTTAAGATCCATTTTGGTTTGTAGTACCTTTTTTAGTAGGAGAGATTTTTTTCTCCTGTTCAATCTCTGTGTGCGGAATCCTCTCGATCTTCTTTGCTTCCGTTTCTTTTAAACAATGAATCAAGTTTTATTCCAAGACGGTATGTGGGGAAGAACATAATTTTGAAAGATAAAAATATAGACAGTCAACAAACATACAGAAATACACATTAGATAACACAAAAAGCAAAGAATTAACCATCAAGCAGAGATGCAAGATGTTATGAAAACCTTTGAAGAAGTGGCAACAGTTCAGTCTGAACTCAATGCACACATTTTAGCCAGTGTGATTTCCTACTACCAATACTTTATGGTACATTGGTAGACACAACATCTACTTGTTTTGTTCATCACTGAGGTCAAATGAGTTCAGTTATGTTATCACACTTTGTCTGATAGCATTTTTATCTTTATCCAAAGTATCTTTGCACAAATAATATACTTTGAAAAGATTACTGAGTTAATCCACAGTAAAGACTGAGATGTAACAAAGAAAGAATTAAAGAATTCCCTTCCACTGAAAACTTAAATTTCGCCCTTCATTTGATATTTGACTACTGAATTTTTTACCTGACTAAGACATAAGTTTTTTTTAAATTATTAATTTATTAAACAAGTGTCATTCCTGAGCATAACATTGAACTGAACCAAAAACTGAGGGTTAAGTGAATGTTTAGATTCTGGCTTAAGTTAAAACCTTGGCTGTCTTGATGTTAGCTCACACATGCATGATGAAGATACAAAAAAGACAGAAAGAGGTGAGGTCTGCTGTACCTTTAGGAAGAGTTTCTTCTACCTCTTGTTTAGGTTTGGCCTTAGAGACCTCATCAGGTATTTTATCAGAGGTATTTATGTGAACTGTTTTATCTGCAGAGATCCTCTCTGTTTGCTTCTTCAACATGTACTCAAATTTTAATTCCTCAATGTTAACAGATGGCTGCTTTTCAATAATCAAATCTTCTTCAGCCACCTTCTGAAGAACTTTTACAGGCTTCCTCTCCGGAGGAGCCTCCTCTGGGACATTTTCCTCTGATGGTTTTTCTGGTACGTTCACAGGTACTTTTTCTGGCACCATCTTTGGAATTTCCTCCACGCTTTTCACAGGTTTCATTACTTTCTCTGAGACGTTCTCAAGGGTCTTATCCTTCACATCAGCTTTCCCTGGAGAGCGTCTCTCAGGTACTAATTCAGATATTTTGTCAGGAAGCCTCACAGGTTCAGTCTCCAACACAGCAACCTCATCAAACACCTTCTGACAATTTTTTTCGAGTACAAGTTTAGGTTTGGGCTTCAAAGCTTTAAGAGGGTTTGACACAAGAACAAGCACAAGATATGACAATAAAGAACACAAAATTTGCTTTCCCACAAGAAAAGACATCTTTACTCAAGTGATTTTTTTAAGCTCACAAAGTCATGTATCTTGGTAATTTGTGTTTGGTTTGAGTTTATAAGCATTATTTTACTAAAGAGACTCAAAAGACAACAAAAAAACTGAACTTGTATTAAAGAAACTTCATATGTGAAACATAAAAGTACCTTTCTCTTTCTTTGTTGGTTCTTCCTTAGGTAGAAGAACAGCAGGTTCTGGTTTCTTGGCTGCTTTTGAAGACTCAGATATGTTTTCCTCTACAGGAACTTTAAAGAGTACCATTGACATATATTAGAAGCCTTTTAGCAAACTCAAGTTGAAGAGTTTAATTATTGATGGACAAAACCAAACACTCTATCGAGTGCAAGACAAGAATAATCACAACAAGCAGCAACAATATGCCAGAGACATTAGACAAATATGCTACAGAAGCTAAAGAGTTTAGGGTGAGTAGTATAAGAGTTTAGGTTTTAGTTGTAGGATTACTGAAAGCTGAATGATCTTCAGGTACCTTTAATTGCCACAGGTTTCTTCTGTGGTGCTTCTTCCTCTCTCTCAAGCTTTTGTGGTACTGTAAATGGAGGTGGGGGTGGTGGGGTTGGTGATGAAACCACCTCCATCTTTGCTGGTTCTTCTGTTGCTTTAAAAGAACATGCTGTTTATTATTATTATTATTATTATTATCATTATTATTATTATTATTAGTAGTAGTATTATTAGTATTATTTAAATATATAGCTAAATATGCAGTCAGCAGATGTTGCTGCTGGTTAAGGATGCATTGTGACATCTAATAATGAGACACAAACATAAAAACTTACTCACAGATAATTCCCTGAGAGGGAATTTGTGGTGTCCAAAGGTTAAAGAATTAAGACATTTCTTTGCACTACAATCTAAACTCAAAAGTCACTAATGTAAAGACATCTCAGATTAATTAAAGTTGGACAGTGGAGTTAAGAAGATTAAGAAAAACACCAGATTAAGAAAAACTCCACACCCACATCTCACCCAGAGATGATGTATACCTTTTTTCGTAGGTTCCTTTGGTGTAGGAGTTGATTCTGGTTTGGTCACTGGGGGTTCTGGTTTTGGCACCACAGGCTCTGGTGCGCTTATTTCTGATTTTTTCACCACAGGTTCAGGTTTGGGAACCACCACAGGTTCTGATTTTGGTTCTGGTTTTGTTAGAGAAGTCTCAGGTTTATGAACTTCTGGTTTTGTTTTTTCTGGTTCTGGCCTGGTTTCAGCTGGCTCATGCCTGGTCTTTGATGGATCTGGTTTTGCAGCTTCTTCAGGGACTTAAAGCAACATTTAGATTGGTTTAGATAAAGCAAAGACAGTCAAAGACTTTGCTTCCACCCTTGAAGCTAAACAAATAGTTAGGACATCTTAATACTTAAGACAGAAACAAATATACACAGTAGACTAAAAACTTAACACAAACATCCAAGCAAAACAGGAAATACCTTTAGATGGTGGTGTCACCAGCTTCTTTACTGATACTGTCTTAGCTTCGGGCTCCTGCTCAGGGATTTCTCCAGGTTTAACTTTGGGTTCTGCTTTGGGAACTGATGTAGGCTTAGGCTTTGGTTCTGGTTCTGCTTTTGGTTTGGGCTTGGGCTCAGGCTCAGGCTCAGGCTCAGCTGCAGGGACTACTATTTTGGACTCTGCTGGTACCTGAGGCTTGGGTTTATCTTCAAGTGGGTAACAAACATTAGGTGTTAGCATTAAGTTGAGGCAGAATCTATAATTAAGCAAGAAGTGCTTCAGAGAATGAGACAATCAACAGGATGATGCACACTGATAAAGAGTGATATTAGAAATAGTATGAGATAAAAAAAACAGATATTGGTAAAGTTAAAAAAAAAAAGAAAAAAAAAGATGAAGGTTGCAATAAAGACAGACTGGCTCAAAGTGGTGAGAAACTACACAGTGTGGAGCACAGTTGATAAGACATCAAAGAAACATTAAACAAAAGGAAGTACCTTTCTTTGGCACTCCAGGCTTCTCAGCAGGTAGTGGGGGAGCAGCAGTAGGCCTCTTAAATTCCTCAGTTTCTTAAAAAAAAACATTCAAACACATAATAATCAAATGAGACAACAAATAGAAGATAATTGGATCTAACAAATACAAAAGTCAAATCACGTTTTAGCACACAAGTCGATGTAAGGACTATGTCATCAGCAAAGATGGAAGATGTTTAAAACAGATTTGTTAGGAATCCACCTTTGGGAACAGGAACATCCTTTTCTGGGACTGAAACCACAGGAATCTTTTCCTCCACTTGCTTTCTGGCCTCAGGCACTTCAAATGTGGAGTAAAATTAAGTAAGGTTCAAGCAACATTAAAGAAGTTTGGGAAGTAAAAGATCATGCAGACACAAATTACAGTCAATACACTAGCTCTATTTGAGAAGTGTATAAACAAGAGAAGCTATAAATTAAACTAATACGCATTTACATGCCAACATCAACAGTATGTCAGTACCTTTTTGTGGTGATGGTTCCTTTACAGCTGGTGTCAGCTTCTCTTTAGGCCTTTCCTCAGCTTTGGGAAATTAAAAGACAATAACACTATTAGCATCACGAGAGAGAGAGATGCTGTGGATAATCAGGTGAAGCAGAGAAGTGCAGCAGAAGATAACAAAGCATAAAATAAAAAAAAAATGAAAAAGCCACTACAGTAGATATTGTAATAAAAGAACAATAATAGACAGCAGTAGAACAGGGGGGAAGCAAAGGATGGACAAATAAGTTTGCACTGCTGGCATGATAGAAGATGTTTTGCTCTGCTATACCTATTGTTGGGATTTCCTCTCTCATTTGAACTTTCTTGGTCTCCACTGTCTCATCAATGGGAACTCTTGCAACTGCTGAAAACACACACACACACAGAGGAACATATTCAAGATTGTCGTCAGTGTCATAAAACATAAACATTCTTAAGTCTATATCACTGCTGCTAAAGCCCTTTCTTTCACTGCAAAAAAATAAATATTGGTCATGTCAAACATGTCATCTACTATTGTTGTTTGACTTGTTTTGGGTTGTTTTTTTTTTTAAGGACTGAGTTTCTAGATAAGTTTAACTTGTCTAGTATTTAGAAATAATTCAGTGTGGTATAAAGCCTTCGGTTATTAATAGTGTGTAGTGTGTTTTTAGACAGGAAAAGAGAGTTGAGTGCAAACTTAAGCTGTACAAAGTAGTCTGATAGTAACCAGAACAATAGCAATGCAAAACAATGCATTTGTGATAAGAAATTGAAAGTTTTAGAAGGTCAGCAGAAATCAAAAGCCGTTTTTAAGCACAAAGTAAACACAAAAAAGGCTGATAATGAAACAAGGAATAAAAAAAATGGAGATGCATGCAAACAAAAATATAAGAGAAGACAAAACATAAATTTCAGAAAAAGACAAATGTCAAGACAGCCAGTGAATGAAAACATAAGTAAATAAAGAGAAAATGTAAAGAATATCAATTGGAAGACAAAGCTCAGTCTCCAGAGGAAACGTCCCATGAATTACAATACCACCCCATCCTAAAGTAAGCTTTTTTGTGGATCATGTCATGTAAAAATAAAATCTTAGCAATTTCCTTATTATTTTATCCCCAGCGACTTGTGTGAACTTATTACACTTGTTTACCTTGTTTATTAAATGTACAAATTAAGGTAGCTATGGCTATGTAAGCTACACTGTAAATCATTGCCAGCCCTGTTTTATTCAGCAGACTTGAACCAGAATTCAACCAGATTTATTTGGACAGCCACAACCTATTCTATGTACCTAAATCTCTTCATAAAGGCTCAATTATGTTTAATAACCCAGACTGACACACTCTGAACGTGGAAAGGCAACACAAGTAAAAGTTAGTGAGTATCAGGATGGACAACTGGATGGAAGGTAAAGAGTGGTAACAGAATACATGCTGGAATGTTGGACACCAAGAAAGAAGCAAGAACAGATACAAATCAACGGGAAAAGAATGACAAAAACAGTGATAAGTCAGACAAAAAGATGATGAATGCAAAAGTCAGATGTGGGTAAATTTGCATGCAGAGACATTTACAATTCAACTATGCATTAATTAACCTGATAATGACATTATTATATTGTAACAAAGTCACAGATTTTTTCATCTGTATCACAATTTTCTTAATTCTTATTTGTTAATTGCTTCTTGTTGTGATGTGCAAAATAAAAAGAAATCTAAATCAAACTTTGGCTGAAAAAATTTCAAAAACCTTCAATACTAAAAGTCACTGGTTTTTCCTGCTTTTCCCAGCTCTGCTCAGATGGTTTGATGGTGATGAACACTGGGTATGTTTGAGTGAAGAGAAAGATTTCTGTATGTTATACCTCTCTACCATCTCCTCCTCTTCTTCATAACAGAAAGTTATATAAATTTCAGCTGATTGTTTTGAAAACAAAAGTGTAGATTTGTTTCAGGTTGTAAGAAGAAAGGCAAGTTTTCATTTGATTTTTTTGAAACATGGATTAGTCTGACTGTCAGTGACAACAGTAAAAACATTTAATTAACTGTGTTTATTCACTATAAGTTTTCTTGAATTTATGACAATCTGTTTACACTTAAAACTGTTGTTAGTTAATTTCATGTTTTATTGGTATGGAGGGTGTAAGCAGATGTAGGAGCATAAAAAAAATAGTAAATACCTCTATGTTCAATCTCTTCTTCATAATGATAGAATTCAACAGATTCTTTAAAGACAAAAAACATGTTCGTTCCATTACAGGTTTAAATTTGGGTAAACATAATCTTAATTTTATTTGGGTCACAAAAATTTATTAATTAAGCTGCAATGAAATTTCTTATAACAGAAACACTTGTGTTTGGGTGATTTGGTCAAAAAGGCATTTTTTCTATAAAAAAGTGAACTGCTCATGTTGCCTTACCTTGAATTGCAACTGATGTAGGCACTTCAGGTCTCTGAACAGAGGAATCTGGCATATCTACAGAATATAGTACCAAATTTTTTCTTTTGGGTTTAGTGTGTAGAAAACTCTTTCAAAAAAACAAAACCAATGTGTAAGTAGTAAGTGTAGGACATTTTAGAAAATCCTCTTGCTTGGTAGCAATTGTTAGAAGACAAAAAAGTATAGGTAGCTGCAGTTCAACTATAACATCAGCTAAGTACAACCAGCTAGCATAATGCTGTAGTAATGCATTGTAGTTGATAGGATACCTAACTTGAAAGGGAACTAGTAACTCCATATCTGGCCCTTTAGCCCTAGACCATAAGTTGAATATCATGACAGCTTCCAAAAGTAAAAATAGAATACCTTGGAAATGGTCACTGCCATTTGGCACTATTGTACTGTATCATTTGCAATGCCTCCACCACCTGGTCACCACTGCCCAGACTCTGCTGCAAACGTAAAAAGTGCAAGCTGGCAGCGCCTATGTCCAATATATGTTGGCGTCACTTTTATAAAATGGTAGATAGTAGTGACATGTTCGTCCCTATACAGTGGGGCAAAAAAGTATTTAGTCAGCCACCAATTGTGCAAGTTCTCCCACTTAAAAAGATGAGAGAGGCCTGTAATTTTCATCATAGGTATACCTCAACTATGAGAGACAAAATGAGAAAAAAAAATCCAGAAAATCACATTGTCTGATTTTTAAAGAATTTATTTGCAAATTATGGTGGAAAATAAGTATTTGGTCAATAACAAAAGTTCATCTCAATACTTTGTTATATACCCTTTGTTGGCAATGACAGAGGTCAAA